>APFE030545483.1:0-12090 GCA_000404065.3 Pinus taeda | reverse complement strand
AAAAATAATATTAATCAAAGAACGATGTAGATACCTAAATATAAAACTAAGTTATTCTCTAAATTGTATATGGCTGATAAGATTTGAAGAGGCTGTCAATCATATTATATACTTGATGCATATTGCATTTGTTATTTAAAATGGAGTTTTGTTTGTTGTTCGTTTTTTGTTTTTTTGTATCTTGTTTTTTTAGTTTTTTTTTTTTGAACTTTTTTTTTTAACTATAACTAGAAATATTTCATATTAAGAAAAAAAGTTGTAGCAAGGCTCACGACAAATATACATAAAAATCTTGTTTTAAAGATGACTTAAGCAATATTTTAAAGGACGAAAAACTACTCTCCTATAGCTACAACCAAATAAAACAGATAACCACTGCTTCTGATAGAACTTAGTGGTATATTTTCTACAAACAAATCCCTAAAAATAGCTACTTTAGAAAACATATAGTCTTAACAAAACGAATGTTTGTTGGCTTCTTCATCTTAACCTTCTTTGTATATGTTCAAGTCCGCTTTGACAATTTCTACATCCTATGGGAGTTGGTGAACAATTTCATCTTCCCCAGGGGCCCCATAGTTCAAATTAATAAATTCTACCTCATTAGATGCACCTAGTTGATCTCCTTTGGACAAATTTATGACCATAGTGCAAAGCATGCTACAATCCACTTCTAATGCATATATTTTACATGTGAATTGAACCAAAGTCCCCATTATTGTGGCAATTTATGAGGCTACCTAATTATCATGTTCCTAAATTATTCCTATAGCTACTAGAATAGAACTTTTGCTACCCTAGATGACCTCCTCATGGCCTCTGAACGTCTACCTAATTTCTTGCAATTCTCTATAATGTTATGTAATATCATTTGCAAAATTGGAAATCCAATAACATTGGCCCACTTTGATGTAGAGGTGTCTAAGACCATGAATTAAGTTAGGGGAGCTCTAAACTCAAACTATAAAAACTTTGCCAAGGATTCCTAGTTATAAGGGAAAAAATCTTTTTTAGAGAACCAAAGAAGATAAAATGTGAACAAAAGTGAGAAACATAACCTTTTGAAACTATAATATTAAAAATAATAATAATAATAAATTAAAACTAATTAAGTAAAAAAATATCAAAAAATATCATTGTAAATTTCTTGAAATACAATCTCACTAGGTACACAAGATCAAGATGAAACCTTTGTACGCAACCAACCAACTATCCTAGGTTCTCTCCTTTCAAATAAATGAGAAAGATAAATAGGTCAAAGATGAAGCATATTAGCCATTTTAAGAAGACAAATTCACTACATCGATCATTTATCTTGCACTCTTAGAAATCCACCATAAATAATCATTATCCACACTATTATCCCACAATGGTATTGAACTAAACCTTCCACATGTTATATTGCATTTGAGAGTGAATGTTGCTTCATGCAAGTGCAAGGAGATTATCCGTTCTCATTAGATATTCCTCTAAACAATTACCTTGATTTCTATGATGCCATGTGTCTAATTAAATAGATGCCACAAATCACGTCCTCCATATTAAAATATGGAATTGGTTAGTAATTAAGGTTTCCATTAACCATGATTCCCCATTTTCAATAGAGCAACTTAATTAGCATAAGCATTTGCACGAGCATCATGCTCTTGTAACACATGCAGATAATTGAACTCTAATAAATTTTAATTGTATGGTTTATCCATTTTAGTAATGAGGTTTAAATAATAGACTAATTTGTGTGTAATTTTTTTTTGAGTTCTCACATTATAGATATAATGATTTGAATTGACATTTTGAGCTATTCATTGAGCTATTTACTATGTCTCATCATCAGGATAAATCAGTGAGTATGTAAGACAGATCTCATTAGAATGAATAAATAGAATTAAAAAATGTAATAGGAATGGATGTCAACTCTGCCATAATTGTTTTATAATATTTGGATTTAATTTTATAATTATATAAAAGGAAATTTAAAATTATAAATTGAATATTTATTATATAAAGAATGGAAAGATTGATTTTTAATTATTTTTCAATTTATTGAGAATAAAATAAATTTAAAAATTTGTTTTTCTTATAATTTTTTTTGTTTTTTTTTTTTTTTTTAATAAAAAAATTAATTTTTTATTATTTTTGTTTTTTTATTTTTTTTATTTTATAATTAATTTTATCTCATTTTGTTATTATTTTAAATTAAATTAAGTCAAATTAATTTTAATAATAATCTAGAATTAATGATTAAAATTTAATTTCAATGTTAGTGTTAATTAATACTAATTTTTAATATTAGTGTTCTTCCCAAACAAATTTAGAATTTTAATGATTTTTATTTTATTTATGAGCTATAATAATGGAGTAATGGTTGGGTTCATGATTTCACTCATTTTTTATACATTCTTCCTCAATATTGTTCCTTAAGCTTAAAATTTACAGTATTTTATACCTTATTTCACTTATTTTTACCCTCAAACATATCATTTTCGGGATAATACATTGAGGAAGGATTTTGAGGTAAACTAATTTTTTATGCATATTTCGACTGTTGAATTAGTGGTTTTTATTATAAATTATTTCTTAACAAATCGTTACATGAATAGTTGATTATGTAGCAATTACATACGTGTAGCTAAAACTGTGGTATTGTTCCGTACGATCATGATGACTTGGAGAATCAACCATTAATTCAAGAAGGTTGCAAAATGGTTGAATATGAATAGTTGTTTGTTAGCTAAGACACGTGGACGAAGACAATCGACAACTAAGCCATGGAGCAATAATTCGATTTCGTGGCAGCGCATCAACAAAAAGTTGAACAGAAGATCACGCTAAGGAACTGATCCACATATTTTTGGAATGAGCTGTCAAAGAATTAGTGGGAAATAATTACCATAAAAATCATTTTAGGAGAATACTTTGTTCAACAGATTTTCTTTTGATTTGTAATCCATAAGTATAGTGATATGATAAATCATTAGGTTCTATATAAAGAATCTGTAAAACTATTGTAAAGGACAGTAGTGTTGGTGTATAAATTCAACACTTTGCATTATGTATTATTGTTTCCTTGAATTAATACAAAAGTAAACGGTTTAGGTTTCCTATATGGTTTCAATCTGAATTGGTGCATGTTGTGTTAATTGTAATTTTGTAATGTTTCCACAACAATGACCTAGAGTAGGAAGGCCCACTACCCAAGGGTGTCTATTGCCTCTTTAAGATCTTAATTTAATTATAGTTACAATTAAAATTATGATTTCAATTTCTATTTCGATTTAATTACATGTTATTTATTTAAATATTGTTATATTGTAGATTTTGAATATTATATGGTTTGCAACTTGAGTTATAGGAATTTAAGGAATTGTTGCATTATAATTAAAGAAGTTTGCCCTTCCTGTTTAGTGAGACTTCATTTCCACAGCAACTACCACTTGAGCTACCCAATATAAACATGATTTATAAATTATAGATCATATTAGCTTATGTAATTTTTGTAGTGAATAATTTAATTAAAATAGGAAATTATTAGTAAGTAACTTTTGTTTACAAATAAGTACTTTTTGCACATATAATATATATATGTTTGATGAGATTACAAATTTAGATTGATAATTTTATGAAAGGAAATTTAAAAAATCAAATAACTCAACTCTGATGTTTAAAACCAAGTGTCTAATGACATTTTTTGAATCACCTATCACACATAATCTTTGGATGGAAAATTTGCTTGTAGTGATCTTGAAGCCTTACAATAAAGTGTATGCTTTAGCCAAATTATTGGTTGGCATGCCTAGATCCCAAGTATATTTAAGTTCAAAAATTCCTCTGAGACTCAAAATAACCCCACAGTTGTCGCCTAAAAATAGATGTAGATATGTTTTTCCCCCTTGGAAAAATAGTAATTTTCATTAATAAAGGAAAATTACATGTTGTAGATGTGATATCCATATGCAGTATGTGAGGCTGACAGTCTATCTAGTAAGATAAAAAAGAGACAAAAATAGCACAGTGCACTCCAGGCAGGGAGGCACTTCCTTCAATAAATGTTCATGATAAAGTGTAAACAAAATTCTCTACGCAGAGAGTAAGTATGTCTGTCATCTTATAGACATCAAATAATTTATGAAAAAAACTATTAATATATTCAAAAAAATACAGGCTCCTGTTGAGCCAATTAAACTATAAAATCCTTCAAAGGATGGTGGTAATACTGATAGTGGGCATTGTCCCTCTGCTCCCGGATCATCCATGTGCCACGAGGTTGGATTGTTGCTTCCTTGGATAACAGGTCGGCAGATGAGTTGTGTTCCCTATAGATATGACAATAAACAAAGAAGTCAAAATGTGTGATGAGTCTGTGGGCCTCGTCCAGAATGGGTCTCAATGTGTAAGCAGAACAGTTTGTAGATTTGTTAATCCAGTTGCATACAATTTTTGAGTCCCCAAATATTTGTATATTCTTGCATTGTTTTTCCAAAGCAAATTGTATGAGATATTTAATAGTAATCAGTTCTGCAAAATTGTTTGTGCCCCTGCCCAAGCCCATTTGAATTTGGAAGTGATGGGATTCTTAAAGATATAGAATGGCACCGCCCCACACCCAACTTCCTGTGTTGAACTGTCAAAATATGCCCAGGGATGAGATGATTGATGATTTTAGGGACAATGTACCTGGGGGAGGATTATCATCGCCTTCAGGAATGGTGTGGTAGTCTGCCAAAAGGTGGGCAGTGATGGAGGGCCAATGAGGAGCAGTGTCCTGAAAAATACATCGGTTACGGGCAATCCAGATTGCCCAGCAAATGAGGAGAGGAAGGTTTCTAGCCTTGGTCGGGGTTGCAGAGGTCCACCATGTGGTCCAGGCTTCCATAACTGTCAAGCCCTGCCAAGTGCACTGGGTGGGGATGGTCAAGAGAACAGTTTTCCAGAGGTCCTTTGTGATTGGGTAGGTGAGGAAGAGATGGTCTGTGAATTCGAAACTGTTCTTACATAAGCAGGGTCAAAAAGGTCCATGTTGGGCTCTTTTGATAAGATTGTCACCTGTGGGAGCCTTTTTTTTATAATTGACCACATGAATAATCTAGTTCTGGGAGGCGCTTTTAGTTTCCACATGAATTTCCACCAATTTTCAATAGCTTGTGGTCTATGAACATTTGCCAAACAAACATATCCCTCCTTAGGGGAGTAAATCCCATTTTTAGCATACGCCCAGATAATCTCATCCTCCCCTTCTACAATTCTGATATGTGATTCTATTAATGTTGATATATAATCCGTTCAATATTGTTGCCATAGATGTAGATATGTTAAGCTACGGAACCAATATTTAAAAAAAATGATATTCATTATGTTAATTAATTCTTCTAGTTCTTATATATTTCTATGATTTTTTGCCCATAATATATTTCATATGATTTGGAAAGAAATCTAGCAAATCCAAAAATGTTTCTTAATCTATAATTCTTAAATTAAATGCAATATTCCTTAACCCCATTCTATGAATTGAAGTCTTTTATACTTCTTTGTAGTCTAGAGTCATGGTTAGAATCATGGTTAGGTATCTAGAATATATTTAAAAATTGCTATGATAGAATTTATGTCATAATTTACTTAATAGTATGAGCAGCAACCACCATAGGCTAAAAAGAGTTGGGCTAAGGAATCTAAGGCATGTTTTAACTATTCGAAAATAACAAAAGAACATCAAATTAACAATATCTATATATTGAATCTTACATCCTCGTGAAGTTAATAATAAGACTTGGAATAAAAATGTAACTATCGATAAGAAGAATTTGAAATATTACAAAGGTTTTATCAATTATGATTTCATTGTTATTGCTAAAATATAATTTTTCAACAATATGAACTTAAAGAACAAAATGAATATTGTTAAAGAACAAAATGAATATTGCTGAAAGAAAGCTAATGCACATGAATGCCACTATATAAAAGTCGTTGCTAGAATAACTAAAAAAAGACCTTGGGAAAAGAGCACATTTCTAACATTTTAGATGCAAGTGAGGTTGAGGATAAACACCAATTTTTTTTAACATGCCTCGAGTTTAATAATATAAGACATAATTTTACTTAAATTCATAATTAATTTTTTTTTAAGAACTTGAAGGTTCACACAAGCTTTTTGTAAATATTGTTAAAATAAATCTAATCGACATGAATTCCACTACGTAAAACTCAGTTACTAGACTAATCTAAAGAAAACCTTGGGACAAGAGCATATTTCTAAAATTTTAAAATTTTAGATGCAAATGAGGTTGAGGATAAACACCATTTCTTTTTAACATGCCTTACCCTTAGTAATATAAAACATAATTTTACTTAGATTTATAATTAAATTTTTTTTAGAACTTCAAGGTTCACAAAAACTCTAACAACCTTAACACTTTTATCTCCATCATGTTCAAATATATAAATGACTCTTTGATGAATATTTAGTATAATTTCATTTATCTATTAGTTCTAATTTCTTGGTCTTATAGGATGATAGAGATAGTCACCATCATCATTATTTTTAAAATATCTTGTATAATATTAAAAATCATAGATATGAAGTAAAATTTATTGTTGTGAAAGTCACTGTGTGTGGACAAATCCTTCTTGCGAAAAAGAGCGATCTCATTAGAATTCAAAGAACCCTGGTAACAAACACATAGGAACAACTACCTATTTCTAGACTCTGAATGACTAAAATCAAATAGAATAATAGAGGCCTCTTACCGATTTAACAGAATGATTGATGAAGTCCCTCAAAGCTTTCGACCATTCACTCCTCAGTGCTCTAGACGTCCTCTCATCTCTCTTGACAACTTCTCCATACCATCTTGAAAGAGATCTACAAAGACAAAGACAAATAAGAGATCGAAGCATACAACATATAATCAAAGAGATAAATGTACTAATTAACCAATTATATATCATAAATTAATCAATACGCAACCAAAATTCATGTAGGTGATCAAGAAATCATACAAATTAAATCAATAAAGATGTAATTGAGAAAGAAAAATTTCTTTTATATTCATAAAACTGGAGAAAAGCCTTACAACCATAAAGCCTTGATGTTGCAAGTCCCTTCTACAATCTCCAACCCTCTTCCTCGCAAGAAAATCCTTCCAACCTAATCTTAACAACATAAACCTACTTCCAACAATCCCCTCAATCCTCAGACCTGTAGTAGCTTTATAGGCCAAGAATGAGAAGTTATGGATCCATTCTCCAAGGGACGACATCCATTATTAGTGGGATAGAGGTTCTACAAAGGAAGGGGAGTTACTCCATGATGGGAGGGATCAATACTAAATAGGCACTCATTCAAAGCTTGTTGGTTGGGATAGATGCTACCACGAATGCTTCTAGACTTTACTTTTTATTTTTACGTACTTTAAGTAATGTTCGCAAGGTCCTAGTGGAAGACAGTGTGTACTTATGCGCAGACATTAATGGTCTTCTCTATCTATGTGCAGAAATTAGCTAGGAAACTATGAATATAGCCAAAATCAAGTTTTTGTACTATGGGATCCAGAAATTCCACTTTCTTTGGGATGATTTAGTTTCAAACTTTGCAGGGGAATGCTCAGGGATGCATTTGTGGATAACGAGAGATTCAAATCAATGGTCATTTTCCTAATGTGACAAAATGACGTGTAACAGATTGTCCCCTAAAGCGCAAGTTAGAAGAAATATTTTATGACTCGAATGCTTTATCATGGAAGGTTTGGGTTAGAGACTACAGTCGAAGACCTGAAACAATCAAACAAACCTTACAATGCAATATATAAAATCATCGTTGAGGTAAGCATTCCCATACTCATAACATAAATGTCTCAAAGCACAGTACAAAAATACATTTGAATGATCCATGTTAATGAATGACATAGTATGGGTGTAATCATCAATGGATCTATGTTTACGATCATGAATATTTAATAACTCCACGCAGCCTGGATGGATGAAACTAGATCCAGGGCCTTGATCTCCATATCTCGATCTGTTGTACGAATCTAGCCACGCAAGTGAATGTCTCGTAGTCGAACATGGTAGAAACCACTTGATTACCGGTCAATGATGTGAATCGTTAACAAGGCCGAGAGAAACCACCAATAATGGAAATGGATCTCAAGGTACTTCCAGTACAATCTATGAAGTGTGAATAGATGATTCAATATCGAACACTCATAGAATCATTCGATCGAAGGCCAATGATGAGAAAATGTCGTCAAAGGCGAGAAACCTTCCATTAAGGTATGTAAGCCTCAAGGTACTAAAGTTTTCTAGATCAACTTCCTAAATATTGAGTTGTAGTCGATAGGAAGTCATTTGTCACGGGAGGGCTTACGACACGAAACTCATGTCAATTTTTGAAAAACAACAATTTGGAGTAATCTAAGACTGACTCGGGGATGGTTGACACAACTGAAGGCTAAGACTAAAAAAAGTTATTTGATTGAGGTTGAACTTCTCTTGAACATATCAGAGACATGACATGATGACTTGGCAGCATTTGACTCAAAAATAAAACCCAAACCAACTGAAGACTTTCAATGAGGTATGGTGAACTGAGTAGCAAATGGATTTCCCAACCTAGACATGAAAGTGACAAAGTGTCATGTTCAAGAGCGATATACTTCCTTTTACAAATACAAAACAAAGATTCTTTGTCACTTTTCCCCCACCATTACTGGAAAGTAACTCTTTAGTTTTTACAAGCCTGAGGAGGATAAAATATGCTTGTCTTGTAAGCTCATCCTTCGGACAAGTCATCCGAATTATTTTTAACGAACCCTAATAAGGAGTGGTTCGGTCTCATCATTATTAACGAGTCCTATACCGTTTAATTTTTATGTGTCCGACAAAGGGGTAGTTCGACGTCGTTTTCATGTTTAAATATTTTGAAAAGACACAAAAAGGAAACTCGTTCAGTTATTTTACAGTAAAAATTTAATGAGCTTGGAGAAAGTAAACCCGTCAACCGCACCGCTTGCTAGCCAACGAAGGGGGAGGAGATCCATGCAGACTGTTGTCTAGGAAGCTGCAAGAGCCTATAGAGAGGATACGACTGATGACATCCGCCAACTATTACAAGAAATGGAGGAGAATGTGATGGAAGAGCAGTCAGACCTGGAGGTAAAGGAATGGGCAGACATAATCTAAGGCCCTGGCAACACTTGTGGACGGATGACTCTCTACAGACAAGCTCTTCATGTCTATTGGGTTTTAAAACGACTTCTTGCGAAGGCGCTGGAGTAGGTGGCAGGAAAAGTGGCTGAAATTGCCCAAGGAATGCCAAACCTCAAAAAGGAAATGAAGAATTTGCAGGTGGTTATGATTATGCAGGATAACAAGTTGGATGAGAGCCAACAGAGGTTGGCTCAGCTGACCCGAGCTCCTACGGAACCCATGGCAACCCCTACCAATGCCAATTTGAGTAATGATGACCAGAAGGAATAACCCTTCTACGCTTCTCCTGCTTTTAGTGGACAACTCTTTTTCCAGAAGTTTAGATGGTAGTTCTTAGCTTGTTAAGTACTTTTAATTGCTTCGTGCATATAGTTTGGATGGAAAGACTGGTGAAATTTTGTTTTTGGACTACTTCTAGTAAACTCAGGTGGCCAACAGACTTGGTTTCCCTTCTGGGCAGGTTGAGGCCACCAAAACGATGTATTTGGTTTCATGAAATATTATAAATAGAAAAGGAAGGTACCACCTACGCTTACAAAATAATAATAATAAAACTACAATTGCACATAGATAAATGTTTTCAACAATGAAAATATATATTTAATATATATTAGAGTTTATATACTTTTAATTAGTACAAATTTATATATTTATATATTATATAATATATTATATATATTATTTATATATATATATTATTTGTATTTAAGATAGGATGAGCGATAGAGATTCGGGTAAGGATGGCTAGGGTTTTCATGAAGGCCGCCGTCACAGTACGCAGCGAGGAGACAAAGACAACAACAAATGCCTGGAGGTTGAACGCGGCACTGTATACACCACCCCGGATCGGGTACAGCGGCGGGCAAGATCACAAACCCCCTGCAATAAATCGAGAATCTGAGGAAGAATCGTCGATTCACAGGTTATGGTCATTTTCATTTTCACTGAGTAAGGGTTATTTGCACGACAAAATACTTGCCCATCCTGAAACAGGTCATGGCCAGGAGGAAATTGTCAGCCGTAGTCCAGATCCGTCTTTGGTAGTGCAACCAGGCCTTGATCTGCGCCTTTTGAATGAGATTAAGGGTAAATATGGAATGATGTGGTCGGAACTTAGTCGTTACACAGATCCACACCTGATAACACAAACCCACCTGGTATCGCACCCACTGTTTGCGTTAAAGGGTATATACGGAACGAAATGGCCGGAATGGACTGTGCAAACAGGGGCCACACAGAACATTGCCCCACCATCTCCAGGTGGAAGAAGAAGGAGAGGCTCAATCCTGATATCAGAAAGCCCTGGAGCCATAATACAGTCAGATCTAGCCTCTAAACCAGTTAAACAGGACCATCTGCTCCAGATCTTCATTAAATCTATTGAGGGCAAACATTCCTGCATAAGACTCAGTAAAGGGACGAGTGTACACGAATTAAAGAAGCGGATCCACGGTCACAATGGAATCCCAACTCAATATCAAAACCTTATATATTCTGGGTACAGTTTACAGGATAGCCAAACCCTCTAGCACTACGGTATAACCAACGACACAACCATCATCCTAAATCTGCGTCTGCGTGGTGGAAGCAGTGGTTCCAGCTCAAAAAACAACAGCTCATTTCGGGATGCAGTGAAAGGAAAAAAAATGGAAAGCAAAACAGTACCACCAACAGAGCTGCCAGGGCCATATATCGTAGAACAAAAGCCAGAGTCACCTACCTTACAAATTGCTATGCCTGAGGTAAACAACCTACATACCGATTTATCCAATACTGCAGTTATTTGTAGATTTAATGGTTTCTGGCCTAAATCAGATGCTCTGCATCAATGGATCTACTCAAATTGGTCACCTAACTGTGAAATTTACCTATGCCCTAAGGGGTTTTTCATAGTTAGACTTAATACAGAACAAGAAAGAGACAGCATTGTCAATCAGGGCCCTTGGTTCTGGGGCAGTGCGGGCCTCTTCACCACCCCCTGGTTCTCGGAATTTGATGCTACAACAATGATAGTTTCAAAAATGCCTGTTTGGGTGAGACTACATGGACTCCCACTTCACTTTTGGCATCATAAAGTGTTATTCGCCATTGGGAACACTCTAGGGAAATTCCTAAAAATGGATGAGGAAAGAGCTATCAGGGGAATCTTCACATTTGCCAGAATATGTGTTGAAGTGGATTTGAGTGAAGGGCTACCT
The DNA here is from genome assembly GCA_000404065.3 of Pinus taeda. Classification (NCBI taxonomy): domain Eukaryota; kingdom Viridiplantae; phylum Streptophyta; class Pinopsida; order Pinales; family Pinaceae; genus Pinus; species Pinus taeda. Next base: position 691 of record APFE030545483.1, on the reverse strand, counting down.
GACCACATCACACTGAACTTTAATAGTACTCAATGGATACAGCAGCTTGACTATGAAAATACAGCTTTCCGATGCAGGACTTGTTTGCAGACAGGGCACCTACAAAATCATTGCCCACTCGCCCGAAAGGACCCCAGGAAAGCTAAGAAACAACCAAAAAAACCCAAAGGCTGGCAGAACACAGATCCAATAGAAGAAGAGGACATAATTGAAGAACCCACAGAGAACCTGTCAGAACCAACCCCTCATAAGGGACAGGAACAAACACAGGCAGCGAATACCATGTCCACTCATGCGGGGCCGAACATCACAGATCTGCATCAGGAGTTACAACTGGAAGTAAGTGGCATAAAAAGAACCCACAGCTCAGAGGGTTTAGAATCAGACAAAGAACCTCAAATGAACACAATGGAAAATCATATAGCTATCATTTCACCCACTGCTGACACAGGAGGATGGCGTCGGGTGGAAAAGAAGAAGGGAAGGAAAGTATAAGCCAGCTGGCATACAATTTTTGTCTGTTACTCTGTGTTTTTTTTCCTGATTACAGGAACAGTTATTTTTGCTACCTAGTGTGAGGTGGTTTTTTGCATGCACTTTCAACAAATATATGACCGATACAGTAATGCCATGGGCATCTGCTTATGTAATTTTCAAATCTATAATGAAAGTTACTGATTTTTCCAGTGGA
>APFE030545479.1:51254-82116 GCA_000404065.3 Pinus taeda | reverse complement strand
TTGTTTCGTCCTCTTACCACCAGAGGGGAAACTCACTCGATTCTACTTCCCATATACACAATTTTCACAGAAATCAAAATCCGAAGAGCTATTACTCATACCTTCTACCATACCTTTACCATGAAGTATTCGAAGGCCCTTCTCTCCAATATGTCCAAGCCTTTGATGCCACAACATGTTCTTCTCTCCAGAGACCACTAGATTTTCTGCTCCATTTCCAGGAACCATAGAACTATTGCACCCATCAACAACAGTGCTACCTTGCAACTTGTACAGAGTTCCAATCCGAACTCCCCGCATCAATACCAGTGCTCCTCGAACCATCTTGCAGGTATCCTTCTCGAACACTGTCTTTACACCTGCATCATCCAACTTGCTTTACAGAAATCAGATTTCTGGCCAATGCAGGAATATGCAGAACACCCGGAAGGGTTCTAACCCTTCCACCTTGCAACTTCAACTTTACTTTTCCGCGACCAATGATTCTAGCCTTCCTATCATCTCCTAAGAAGACATCACCACCATCGTATCTCTCATACTCGCAGAACCACTCTCTATGGGGAGTGAAGTGAAAGGATGCACCTGAGTCAATTAACCATGCCTCATGATCTACATGTGTACTTGAAGAAGCCAAGTACACATCCCCACCTTCATCTGAGGTGGTTTTCACCTCTGCAGAAGGAGCATCATTAGATCCCTTTCCTTTATCAGGAGCTTTAGATTTACACTCCTTTCTGAAGTGCCCTTCCTTTCCACATTTCCAACACACCACCTTTATAGGTTTTCCTGGAGATTTAGATCTCCCTCTAGATTTAGATCTCCCACTCGATGACTTATTTTTGTTTCTGTTCTGGGACCGTCCTCATACAAACAAGGCACCACCATTCTGGTTGTCCATATTTTTCCGTCTCATCTCCTCCGTCAGCAAGGCTGAGACTATTTCATCAAACTGCAAAGCAGTTGCATTGCTACCTATTGCGATAACTAGACTATCCCACGAGTCTGGTAGAGAACACAACAAACTGATGCACTTATCTTCATCTGAAATTTTAATATCAATAGATAATAACTGACTTACCACAGTATTAAACGCATTCATATGCTCTGTCACCGAGTCTCCATCTTTCATCCTCAAGTTATACAGGTTTTTCCGCAGGAACAGTTTACTCACCAAAGACTTAGATTGGTACAAAGTCCCTAACTTGTCCCATAAATCCTTCGTCGTAGTTTCCCCTGATACATTCAACAATACTGAATCCGAGACACACAATCGTATTGTTCTCTTTGCCTTCCGATCCAACTTCTTCCATTCTTCATCGGTCACTCCCGTTGGTTTAGTACCCGGATCTACCATGATCCAATGATCTTTATCTACCAACAGATCCTCCATCTTGAGTTTCCACAACTCAAAACTCTGACCATTGAACTTCTCAATCTCTATCTTTCCACTGCTTACCATCTTGTTTCACCACCTGAATCGATCTCGCAGATCTCCCACTGAACAGGGTCTACCACAGGCCCGAGCGAAACCCCTCAACAACAAAGGCGTCCCCTTGAAGCCAAAATAGCTCTGATAACAAATGTAGCTTTTAACCCTGTATAGAAATTACCTGCATACGAATTCTAAATCACATGAAAAATAAAAATGCGAGAGCATAACACATAAAACACATATACACAGAGATTTCCCATTGGATCCCAAAATTGAGACTACCAGCTTGATTTTTCATTATGTTCCTTTCAATGTTACAATACATATTTATACATGCCGAAGCATCCAATACCATGGACCGAAAACCATCGCGTCGAAAACCATGGACCGAAAACCATCGCGTCCAAAAAGCATGTGCGAAAACCATGCACAAAACCATAGGTGGGTCTGCCCAACCTAACATAGGGTCCAAAACCAAAATTTTCCGGGCCGCTGCCCCGGACCCCATAAAGTGGGGTTACGGGTACCCCTCAAACACCCTGTTAACTATGTGGAAATAATATAACACAACCCAACAAGGTTATGTTTCAAATTTTGATGATTTTGCTTAGTGTAACCTTTCTCGAAGAATCCTGCATTTCCATTCAGTTTTGAAAGGTCTTGGAATAGTTGAAAGAAGGTTTTGATAGCAAAGTGATCAAATAAGTAAAGTTCTGGGTTGAACTATGATTTTTGAAGCAACTCAGTAGTTTCGTAGCGTGCTACGAAACTGCTGAAGGTGTTGATTAAAGCTCAGCAGTTTCGTAGCGCGCTACGAAACTGCTGAAGCTAAATAGTCCAATTTCAATTAACTGGTTTTGAATATGAGTGGGAATTTTCAAAGGTGAATGTCTACAAGGTATGCACGGCATCAGTTGAAGCTATTAAGATTCAACCAAGTCAAGGCAGGTGGAAAAGTATGGATTCAAGTCCAACTTTAAACTTTTGTCATAAAATAAGTGCCTTTACCACGGTTCAAAATATGTCAAGACAGCTTAAAGGAGTTTTTGCTTTTGAATACAAAGGAGGTGGACAGCACATCAAGGATGTGGCCATCTGTCACGTTTTGGAAAACCAAAGATGAAGGACCTGCTTCTATGGATTCGAAAATTGTAAGGACCGATGAGCAAGGGTAGTTTCCTATATTTCAGGACAATGGAGAGGATGTGGCATAGAAGACCAGCATGGAGCCTTGAAAACCCATCACAGCCAAACTGAAAGGAACCAGATGTCAAAGAAAGAGAACCATTGTAACCAAGGCTATTATTAGCATAACATGGTGTTAGAATCCTACTTGATTTAGATCTCTGGAAAGTCTAGTTGAAGTTTGTTACATTTAATAGGCATTTAAAAGTGGATTAGGTGTCATTAGAAGTAGATTTTGAGTTCCCCTCATGCTTGAGGAGGAATCTCAATCAGGTAGAAGATCTCTATAAATAAGAGAAAGAGCAATGTACAAAGGTTTGGAAAATTTATGACAAAACTCTGATATTTGGCTTATGTAACACTCTGTTTTGGTAATACAAGTTTGGCTTTGCTTCTCAGGATTCATGAAGGATTTGATGTTCAGAATGTGTGGTATTGTTCTTTTTCTAATATTTGCAGTAGTATGAATGTGTAATCACTTAGAATTCACTTAAGGTGCTCTAACTTCCTGTATACATTCATAGGCTATGTGGCCCTATGTGAGTTGATATGTTCTGAATATGTAAATGTTGAATGCCCTGACTTCTATGTAAGGTTAATACCATTGTATACTCAAATTATGTTGACTCCATGAGCCCAATGGATAGTTGCTAAATGTGTTTCCACCATTCATATTTTTACATTTGTTTCACAGGAGTTAGCCATCTTAACTATAATCAAAACCATTAACCCCTTTGAGAGAGCCCTCTCAGGTTGAGGAGGCTAAGCCTCAGCCTAAAGTAGGTGTGAAATAGTTACTTGAGGTCTTCCTGGTCTACATCCTTCTAGGGTCTGATTTTGAGATAACATATGGCTCAAAAATTTAAAGCCTGTTATTTGTCTGGCAGGTTTGGCCTTATATGCTGGCTATCGACTTTCTCCCTCAGTTGTTTTGTCTCATCTTCATCGCTCACAAGGTCCCTATACTCCACTATGAACCCTGACCCCTGCTTTTCCATAAAAATTGCATAGAACTAGGCCCCTCTATACCCCTCTTCATCATTGGACACCTCTACTAGGTCACCCTTGTTCAACTTAATTTTTTCCTCCTCACTAAACACTGCAAAATCTAGCTGTGCTTCCACTCGTACAAATTCCTCCCTTAATTCTTCACTTGGCTGGCTTCCAAACTCAAGCCTCATGAAACACTAGCCATCTACTCCTCCATGCATATGTTATTCAGCCCATCCATCCTTCAGTTGAATGAGTCAATATATCAACCAGGGAATTATGCCATGATTGCTATAATTCATGGAGGAGGAAGGAAAAGCCTTGTCGATCCCAAGATTGTAATGTGTAACATTTATTGTAGCATTAGGATGCGTGGTGCATCTCGAATTCACAAAAAACAAATGGGTTGAAGCGTCAAAGGTACTTAGCTACTTTCACTTCCCTGTAATAGTTATTGTTTTTCTTAATGAATGGCAGGATTTTTGTCCTGGTCATGGTCCTCAAATGGATAAAGTGCTTTTAAGTTTGTTGTTTTCCCATTGTTTTGTAACTATTCTGGAGTGCTTACATCTCATTTCTTTCATGGCTCAAGGTTACCCTATTCATATGTCTGACGATATTGTTAAATTTGTTTTGAACACATTAGACCTTGTTCCACGCTGACATACTTTTAGGTTTGTTGGTGGGCTTTTAAGTTAACTATAGCATTTTGGGCCCCTTGTCAATCAGGATGCAGAAGTTCAAATGGTTGCATTATGAAGAAGATGAGTAAAACAGGGAAAGTTTCATAAATATGTAAATTAGTCCTTACTCAATATGAACATAATGTAAACTACAAGCATACTCATCCATTTATTGGGCAACCTCGATATCAAATCATCAGATGATAGTTTCTACCACAACAAAGATATCAAATATCTATAAGAATTTTGAACTCGTGGCTCAAAAATGTGTAGCTTAATAATTCATACTGGGCAACCTTGATATCAAATCATCAGATGTTAGTTTCTACCACAACAAAGATATCAAATATCTATAAGAATTTTGAACTTGTGGCTCAAAAATGTGTTGGTTAATAATTCAAAATACACAACTAGAGAAGCCTCAAACCTGTTAGTAGTCTCTTATAGGCAGGGACTGCCGCTACACAGTTGCCCTTTTTGTAGTTTCTCTTTCATGTATAATAAAGGAAACGATTTCTAGCGTCTAACTATTTCCATGTAATCTGTCACGGTACAAGGGTTTCGCCTGTTTCAATATCTTTCAATTGAACATTTATTTAGGTTACACTTATAGTCTTTCTTATATTGGTTGTTGTTCATGACATAATTATTTAGATGTATTACTTAAAATGGTGGAGATACTTATTGTAGTTTCTCTTTGATGTATAATAAAGGAAATGATTTCTAATGTCGACTATTTGCATGTAATCTGTCTTTGTTTATGTAATTATAATGCCAGCTTGCAACATGTAGAATTTAACTTCACCTTCTGCATACTTAATTCATGATTTAATTATGAGGTCATTTCATGTTATGCCTATAATTGCAGGTTGTTTGCTAGAAACCCTACATTTAATTCTGTAGGATACAATCATCTACTCATATTTATGGTTGTTTCTAGTACCAATAGTCCAAGGGACAAGTGAAATTCAATTCCTTCAATTGGCTAGCCCTTTGGGAATGTAGGGATATAAATATATATTCGAATTTCGTACAAAGATATGAACTCTTTCCCACTTTGGATTTTACCCTATAAGGGGAAACTAACCTGTCACTGCAGGGACATTATATCTACTATTCGTAACCTCGGAGGAAACATCAAACTCTGATGCGTTAATTAAACCATCTACTTTAAACGTGTCAACTCTTCCATGTCAAAATAATTTATCATCCACATCGTCACCTTCACATGGATTTGATTACAAGAATTCCATCATTCTTTTCGTAAATACTTTCGAAAAGAAACCTTTCTCTACAAAACTCTAGACACTACTTCCAATTTAAACAACAAATTTCTTTTGTGAACAAAAAATTATCAACATAAAATACTTATTTGTTAGTTAGATTGTTTGAGAATTAACAAAGGAGAATGACCTCTCCTCCCAACCAAATTAAGAGTGACCTAGCAAGGTCTATGCCAAAGCCATCAAGAATGTATCAATGTAGAGCTCACAAATTTAACAAGTCTCACTTGGGGATTTCACTAGCACCAACCAAATCAAGAATACCTTTACCTTAACAACACCTTGTTCAAGGTGAGTACAAATTTTTCATTTAGTATTTTCACTGTGAATTCCAAAACTTGCCTTAACCACATTTCTATAAAATTTAAATAAACTTTAAACATTTTTTTTTTCACTAAGCTTTCCACATATTCCATAATTTACCAAATATTTGTAGTAAAAATAAATTAAATATTTACCTTTTCACATAGGATTACTACATCTCCCCTAAAGTGAAACATGGTCCTCGGTGTTTCCAGCCTTCAAAACAAGATATATTATGTAATGTGATTAAAATCCTCATTCTCCAAGTAGGTTCTTTAAACTAACTTTAACTTGGGTGATTCTTCGAAGAATAACCTTTCTCTCTAATTGAAAAATGCATGATGCTTTAACTAGGCCTAGTCCGTCGAGTCCACCCTGTTCCATATTCATTGTGGTTATTAGTAGTTCATGTCAATCATAATTTAAGAATATATATATATATTATATATTATATATATATATATATATATATATATATATATTGAAAACTTTATTAAAGACATCATCAATTGTTACCCGTGTACTTAACATGGTCTTCATTGTGGTTATTAGTAGTTTATGTCTATCATAATTTAAGAATATATATACATATATTTGAAACTTTATTAAAGACATCATCAATTGTTACCCATGTACTTAACATGGGTCACAAGCATGTATCACAACTCTACATGAGTTAGAAGCTTGCACTCAATAAGAGTTAGCAACATCATTTTAGTTCATCAACAAAAGTAATTAATATTTCTACTTACCAAATGGTTAAGCCAATTTCCAAGGACTACATTATGTATTTTTACTGTAAATTGTAGATCACGTAAGTATCAAAAGCATGTATTGCAACTCTACATGAGTTAGAAGTCATCAACAAAAGTAATTAATCCTTTTACTTACCCAATGGTTAAGCCAATTTCCAAGGACTACATTATGTGGATCTATTATAAATTGTAGAGCACATAAGTATCAAAAGCATGTATTGCAACTCTACATGAGTTAAAAGCCTGCACTCAATAAGAGTTAGCATCATCATTTTAGTTCATCAACAAAAGTAATTAATCTTTTTACTTACCCAATGGCTAAGCCAATTTCCAAGGACTAAATTATGTGGTTCCACTTTGTATAGTGGTATTAATTCAAATGTTACATAGGCATTGGTCATGCATGAGTAGAGTTTAAGATGACTTCCTTTTTTTTCCATTTTCAACATGACCATATTGTTGTTTACGTTATTCAAGTAAACTTAATTACACCCATTTTGGGCTTCTTTGTTATTTTATTTAGTGCCAACCAAAGGTCCTAATTGCAGTATTATTTCAATCCTGGGTCCCTTTTTCATTCTATACTACAAGTTACTGATGTACATTCTTCACAATTTTGTTTCCATATAAAACTATGGGCTCTCTCCCTCTTGTATTCATATGTGCATCCACTATTTCATATCACCATGCTACTATAATATAATTCTTTCCTTGTATATCATAACATGGCATGTTATCTACTTCATTCAACAACAAATCATTTGTTACATTTGAAATGTAAGGTCTTATGGATTATTAATAGATAATTATTCTATTCCACCTTGAGAATAATTGGTTATGTTGTTATACCCTCACACAATAATCATACTTGTTATTGTTGCCAAAAAAGTTTCTTACCTTGTTCCCGTGATGGCTTGCAATAAAAGAATTACCCCTTAGGAGCCATCATACTTTCATGATATCAAATATTCCATGAAAATTACTTTAACTTACCATTTTCATGGGGAATATCATCTCGTCCTTTGTTCAGGTGGACCAATCGTGTCCACGCTACATATCTGCAGGTTGTTTCATGCAAATTTCAGTTTTCTATCACTGAGTTAGTTTTCTTTATTGTATCATTTTCCTTTTGGTCTCTCCAAGTATATCATTAAGGCTAGACACACAATTTAATACTAAAATAACCCACTATGACAATTCAAGGAAAAACCTAGAGAAGAATTAATAAAGATAAACTAGAAAATTACATCACCAAATTTTACCATCACATTTTTTCGACATGCCTCACTTATGAGTTTTCTCAATCCTTTTCTAGAGGTTTGCATCCCTCTCTATTATGTGACTTATTAATCATGGTGCCTAAAGATGGCATGTGCTTCCCCCTTGTTGTTGAAGTGAAATCAACTATGGGGTCATTTCCTCCCTTTACATTCCTATGTCTGTCATTCGTCTCAACACACTATGTTACTAGGATTATCTTGAAATAATGATTTTTTTAGATTATATTCATTCTAATAAACCATTGGATGGTACTTTGTTTATATCAATGAGATCATTTGAATTTCTTTAAGGTACTTATCACAGGTATCATTGAATAGTGGTACGCTGCACTTTCTATGTTAACGCATCATATGAAAACACATCATATGTTAACACATACATATATATATAATCATTAGCATAAAGAAATCATGATCCCTAACAACCCTATCAAACAAAAACATACATACATACATATATACATATATAGACATAATCAGAATCACGATCACAACATGATTACCAGATATCATAAGTTCAAGGTTAAGATAACTCCCTTTCTCCTTGCACAACATGAAGAACAATAGTTCCCATCATAGCCAGGACAAATGACACCTAAAACCCATATATTTTATGTTTCATGTTACCTTTCTCATGATTTTCCTTCCATATTCCATTTACCCCAATGGGCCCAACCAATGCAATTGGCTATCATATTTTTCCCTTCAACTCCCCTTACTTACGCACTGAGCTTCATTTGTGTCTTACATTACCTATTGGATTTCTTTCATCTCTCCTTGAGCTCCACTAACTTTACTCTTTCCTCAACCAAATCCCAAGAATGTCAAAACATAAAAGGAAACATGAAGAAGAAAATAAGAGAAAACCAATAGAAATATGACACCACAAGCAAAGTGGTACGACCATACGCTAGATATAAAAAAAAAATGAAAATCAAGTGAAAAAAAATCACAATGCACTGAAAGCACAAGACTAGCAACAAGCACCATGACTCAATCCCCATGGGTTTCCAATGCTTCGACAAGGAAGCTCAACCTGAGGCTTCTTTAAGATTTCATGGCAACCTCTTTGTCATGCAATTACCTACATCATACTGCCATAAACACATAACTATGAGTGCATAGACAAACATAAAAATATATTGGTTACATTACCTTATTGTGTCAAGCATGCTTCCTTGTAACTAAACTCATACGAATATCATTTCTCAAGGGACTCTAATTCCTTGACGAATCTAGCTATAAATGGAAACTAACTCTTATACATGTAAAATACGTGTTCACGAATATAGCACATATCGACATAATGTTAGACAAAATCAAGGTTAAAAAGAATTCATTCGTTTGGAATTACGGTTTCCAAACATAGCCAAAGGAATGCTCACCCAATTCTATTCTTTTACCATTTACCTTGTTGCAATTGAGTCTTATTATGTACTCTCACATCACCCAGCTATTAGTTATGTAAAAAAAATCAAATATTACCTTGTCATGGTAATACCAAGCAAGTGTCCTTTTGATCCAGGATACTTTTGCTTATAGATGTATGAAAAGAATCACATGTAAAAATTGCAGCCTAACAAGGAATCATAATGTGCACACAAGAATAGAAGAAGAAACACATAAAAAGCATGAAGGAAGACACAAAGACTTGATAACAGAGTTTGTCCAACTCAGATTATGTCTTCGGGCCCTGCTCGATCAATTGGGAGGCCTTTATATTAAATGGTATAAAAAGAAGAGAATGTAATCATATGATACATCAAAAGAGGCTTATACCTCCATTCTGTAAGGTGGCTGAAATAAGAAGAATTCAGATGGAGAAGTGGGCAGCATTGAGAGGGGTTGAAAACATCTAAACTTGTCCAAGATAGACAAAATGCACTATCGGCCACATGAAAGCTTTCCTGCCTCGAACAACGTTCTGAAAATCCTCTCCCCCGTGCTTTTTCCAACTATCAGGCTTTTATAATGGGTCGTTTGGACAAATCCCACTTAAATCGGGGTTTTCTTGGCATAAAATAGAGATCGTTTTAGTAGAAGGGTCAGTGGGTGCAACAATCCCCAACACAAGCTTTTTATCATTCCAAGCAATAATACTCCATAAAACACTCAAATCTGACCAAATATTTAAGCCCTGAACTTCAAGAAACATTAAATCGGGCATATATACTTATCAGGTCCGAGCCCGATATCGCAATCAGCATATTGGGAGTGCAACAATCCTGTTAACAGGGATTGTCGACCGTCAATCGCCGATCACTGATATCGACGTTGGCTGGTCGCATCGACATCCTACTCATACAACGGCTTGGGGTTTTGGTTTGTCGATGCCAATCCGATCGTTTTACATCATCGATCAAAATCGCAAGTTGGCCCCTACCTGGTTCTAATATCGCCGATATATATGGTCTTTCTCCAACCCGATACTTTGGCAATCGTTGATCGGGGGTCTTAAGGTTCGCCCTCTGCACGATTTCCAATGCAATTCCTTTTTAAAGGAAAATGCCACATTTTCTTAAGGAACATAGCAACTTTCTTTTTGTGATAACTTCATCATCCAGACTTGGATCGAAGTACCATTCATGTTGTTGGAATCAAGACAACGATATGTATGCTCTGGTCCTGGGTTGACTTCATTCTAAGCACTTTGGTTATGAGATTTTTCATGCCATTGTATTTGAATATCCACCTGGATCAATCCTCCCCATTAAGGAGCTTTTGGACCACCAAAAGCTTTCATTAGTTAATTGGCAAGTTAGGGAATTATTCCCTCACCTTTTCCTTCTCCAGCCATTTGGCCTTGCTGGGGTGAATTCCCTTAAAACCCACTCGAAGGTATTCCACATCTCCTCTCTGTGAAGTCGTGGTCCTTCTGTCAAGGATGATGTCCTCCAGTAACTCATTTAGATATTCTGGTGTAAAATCATCGACTGTAGGAATTGTGCCCACCCCATCTGTGTCCATGATCAATGGTGGTTCATACATCTTTAGGTTCTCTACATTCACTACTGAGTACATCTGCCTATATACCAGCAAATCAAGACGAAAGGTATTATTTCCAATCTTCTCCAATATGGTGAATGGACCATACCAGATGGGTCGTAACTTCTTCCCTTCTCCCTTCATCTTGTCCTTGCTGATGTGGAACCACACTTTGTCGCCCACTTGGAATTGGTGATCTACTCGGTGTTTGTCATGTCAAGCCTTGTAACAGGCTTGAATTTTCTCCAACTAATCTTGTACTACTTGGTCAATCAATTGGATTCGCTAAATGAACTGTTGTGCTTTGTCCCTATCATTACATCCACTAGAGCCATCTTCCCTTCCAAAGACCATATCAAAAGGGTCCTTTGCCAGGTAACCAAAGCATGTCTCAAATAGTGAATGTTGCGTAGATGAATGCACTACTCGGTTGTAGGAATTTTGTACATAGGGGAGATGTTCATCCCACAACTTGGGATGTTTCCCACAATAGCCTCGTAACAAGTGTACCACGGTACAATTTACAACCTCTGTTTGTCCATCAGTTTGCAAATCAATGTTGTGCTTCTTTTCAATTTGGTTTCCATCCTCTTCCACAAACTAGTCCAAAACTCTCCGAGAAAGCGAGAGTCCCAATCTTACACAATAGATGCGGGTAATCCAAAATGGACCCAAACTTGCTGAAAAAAAAGAGAAGCAGTCTACTCTATAGTAATCTTCTTTTTACAAGGCATAGGAATACACATCTTGCTAAAACGGCCAACGATAACATACAAATAGTCCTGACTCTTTTTACACAAAGGTAAGCCTCCTACAAAGTCCATTGACACACTTTCCCATGGATGACTTGGAATAGGGAGTGTTGTGTAGAGCCCGAGTTTTCTATTAGAGGGCTTTGAAACAGAACACATCACACACCCCTTTACATAGCGAGTCATAATTTTTTTCATATGAGGCCAAAAGCAAAATCTTTGTACATGACATAAAGTCTTTTTGACTGCAAAGTGTCCAAACACAAGAGAGGTGTGGGCCTTTCGAATTACATGTACTCTTTCCCCTCTGGGAATACACAATTTACCAAGGTGATACAACAGTTTCCCCTACAAGTGATAGCTGTCCACCTATGGACCATGGGTTAGTTTTCCGTAAACCTCCTTAAAATCATCATCGTTGGCATATTGTTCAGCATAACTTTCAAAAGATAATGAAGCATTATGCAAAATAACAAAAGCAGAAATAGGAGGGCGAGATAGCATATTGGCCACCTTGTTGCTAGTGCCCTTCTTATACTTTATTACCAGATGAAACTATTGAAGAAAACCCATCCACCTGAAATGACGAGATTGCTGCAACTTGGTTTGTGACTAAAGGTACTGCAAGGGTTGATGATCTGTATGGGTGATGGTCTCCTTGCCGATCAGGTAGTGTTTCCACTGTTTCACACTCTACACCAAGGCATAAAGTTTCTTGTCACAAGTGGGATAGTTTATCATAGCTTGAGAAAACTTCTCAGAATAGTAACAAATCGGCTTCTTTTGCTGCATCAGTACAACTCCCATGGCATAACCATTGGCATTGGTTTTGATCTTGAATGGCTGTTGGAGATCGGGTAAGGCTAAGACTAGCGCGGTGCTAATCGTTTCCTTCAATGTTTCGAAGGAATTTTGTTGTCTTCCTACCCATTGGAAGACTTGTTTCAAAATTGTCAACGTGTTCAAAGGTGCTGCAATAATAGATAAATTAGCAATAAATCTCCTGCAATACTCGACTGTAATACTGGACTACCAATTTAAAATTCTTCAACTTTAGAGGGATCAATTTTTAACTGACCATGACCAACAATATGACCTAGGTAACCCAAAGAGGTTTTCCCGAACTCACACTTTGACAATTTTACAAAGTGTTTTTCTTTTTTCAGTCCATCAAGCACTTTCATTACATGACACACATGCTCAACCCAACTCTTACTAAAGACAAGTATATCATCTAAATATACAAGAACAAATTCATCAATGTAAGGCCGAAAGAGATCATTCATGGCCCTCATAAAAGTGGTTGGAGCATTGCAAAGTCTGAATGGCATCACCATCGATTCGAACAACCCCTGTTTGGTCTTGAAGGTGGTTTTCCATACGTCTTGCTCTGTGATTCAGACCTGGTGATAACCACTGCGCAAATCCAACTTTGTGAAATAAACATCATTCTTGAATTGATCTAATAAATCATCTATGTGTGGAAGGGGATAGCAATTTTTCATCATAATTTTTTTTAGCACGTAGTAATCCACACACATCCTCCATGTGTCGTCTTTCTTTGGCACTAAGCCAATTGGTGAGCCACATGGAGAGGAGCTCGGCGTGATGACCCCTTGGTCCACCAATTCCTGCACTTGTCTCTTGATTTCCTTCATCTCAATAGTTGACATCTTGTACATGCCAATATTTGGCAAAGGAGCATCATGCTGCAAATAGATCTCATGTTGGATTTCCCTCTTCGAAGGTAATCCCTTTGGTTCCTAAAACAACTCAGCATATTTAGAAATTAATTCAGATAATTCTTGTTTATGTTCTTGATTACAGCCCTGGAAAGCATCAGCGAATTCTGCCTCTTTTTCCCTTACGACCATAAGCATGCAACCCTTACTGGAATTCACCATCCTTTACATTTGTCCAGTGCTTACAAGCCTGGCATTGATTTTATATTGATGAGCCCTTACTATATATTCTACCCCATCTTTTGTGATATAGTATTTGTTTTCATGACGGAAAAACATTGCCTTTCTATCATACATATATGGGCTCCCTAACACCATGCCACAGATATCCAATGGTATTACATCTAGTTCTACTTCGGCTACTAGCTTAGAAGCAATTACAAATTTGACCTTACATTATTTGTTTACATTCAGTTTTTCTTTATCATGTATCCGTCCAAGCGGGTAAGGTTTCAGGTGTGCTTTTGTTTCTAAGCCAAGTTTCTTTACTAGGGATTCTGTAATTAAGTTTGCTTGGGACCTAGTATCAAACAGAGCTTCAACTTTAGTATGATTTACAACAACTCTGATATGAAACAGTTCAATTCTCTTTCGGTCACTAGGAAGGGACTCATTTACAGAACTGGTGCCTTCATGCGATTCAAAATTGACATGAGGTGTAAGAGTACATTTTGTTCCTGCTACTGTGATCAACGCTCCATCTCCCAAATTTGATCCAAGGTCTTGCTGCGCTATTGCCACTGTCTTCTACCTCCCTTTTCCTCCATACTTCTTTGGATGCTTTTTTGGGTGCTTCTTCCAACAGTGATCATCATCGTGGCCTTCCTTTTTGCAATGATTGCAATACGGTCATTCTCTCTCTTTGGTTGCTACTGTTTTCTTCTCCTTTCCCTTCCATTTCGCTTTAGATTTGTCATTGGGAGGTTTGAATGGAGGTTTTCTGGAATGATCATCTCTTTCATTTTTTCCCCGGTTCTCAATATGAATTGCCTTTACACTGGCTATGTCAATAGTGGTTGGTTCAAACAACAACAATGAATGCCTAATATAATTGTGCAATGAGCCAATATACTTAGGTACAACTTTAGGTGTATCAAGTGCAACACCCAAATTCAGTGCTTGCTTTCTCAATTCCTTTGTAAAACTCTGAACATCTTGACCTTTGCCTTGCCTTAAATACTACCAATTCATTAATTATTTTTACTTGTATCTTAAGGGATAAAATTGTTCCTTTAACGCAAAAATAAAATCAGGCATGGGGAAAAGAGGTTACCCATATTCTTACTGCGCTGCAATTCGCTCTCCCAACAAATGATAGCAGTGCTGCTCAGCCGTAGAGAGGCCAACTGAATATTTGCCTCATCCTCCACGATTTGCTGAATCATGCAGTAGACCTCAATCTGCCTAATCCAATTATTAATCTTTTTTGCATTTCTTTCACCATTAAACATGGGAAGATCAAATTTAACATCTAATTTAAAGAAAGGCTTAGATGCATCCTTTGAATTTCTATGATTATGGTGGTGAGAGGAAGGAGAACCTTCACTCCCATAAGGAGAAGGAGGGGGTTCTTCTCCACCATTCCCATGTGTTGAACCTCGTCCTTCTGGGTTTCTCTCCTCTGCTTTCTGCAGCCTTAAAACCAATTGACTGATATTCTCTACCATTGAATAGAAATTCTTGCGGAAATTACGTTCCTCTTCAAGATGAGCTTCATCTTCTACCATGTTTCTCCTTCGATGTGCACGCCCCGCTTCAAGATCGAAAGGATCTAATTCTTCTTCGCCTCTTTAGATTCTATCTCTTGTTAGCATACAAACATGCAATTCACATCTAAAAAGACCTACTCTGATACCACTTGATCCAGGATACTTTTGCTTATAGATGTATGAAAAGAATCACATGTAAAAATTGCAGCTTAACACAGAATCATAATTTGCACACAAGAAAAGAAGAAGAAACACATAAAAAGCATGAAGGAAGACACAAAGACTTGATAAAGGAGTTTGTCCAAGTCGGACTACGTCTCCAGGCCCTGCTCGATCAATGGGGAGGCCTTTATATTAAATGGCATAAAAATAAGAGAATGCAATCATTTGATACATCAAATGAGGCTTATATCTCCATTCTGTAAGGTGGCTGAAATCAAAAGAATTCAGATGGAGAAGTTGGCAGCACCAATGTGTCTGTGGCATTGAGAGGGGCTGAAAACATCTAAAACTTGTCCAAAATAGAAAAAAATGCACTATCAGCCTTCTGAAAGCTCTCCTACCTCGAATATCATGCTGAAAATCCTCCCCCTCGTGCTTTTTCCAACTACTGGGCTCTTATAATGGGTCGTTTGGACAAATCCCACTTAAATCGGGGTTGTTTTAGTAGAAGGTTCAGCGGGTGCAACAAACCCCAACACAAGCTTTTTATCGTTCCAAGTGATAATACTTTGTAAAACACTCAAATATGACCAAATATTTAAGCCCCAAACTTCAAGAAACATTAAATCGGGCATATATCCTTATCTGGTCCGGGCCTGATATCGCAATCGGCATATCGGGAGTGCAACAGTCTTGTTAACGGGGATTGCCCACTGTCGATCACCGATCGCCAATATCGTCATCGGCCGATCGCATCGGCATCCCACTCATACAACAGCCTGGGGTTCTAGTCTACTAATCGTCAATGCCGATCCGATCACTTTACATCGCTAATCGCAATCGCAAGTCGGCCCCTGCCTGGTTCTGATATCGCTGATATATATGGCCTTCCTCCGACACGATATTTCAGCAATCACTGATCGGGGGTCTTAAGGTCCACCCTCTGCACAATTTCCAATGCAATTCCTTTTTAAAGGAAAATGCCTCATTTTCTTAAGGAACATAGCAACCTTCTTTTTGCGATAACTTCATCATCCAAACTCAGATCAAAGTACTGTTCACGCCATTAGAATCAAGATGACGTGATATACACTCTGGTACTAGGTTGACTTCATTTTGAGCACTTTGGTTCTGAGCTTTCCCATGCCATTATATCTGAAGATCCACCTGGATCACCTTTCAACTGTTCACAAATTTCAGTCACATGTTGCAAAGATCAAGACATCATGTTTATTAATTTGAAATCATGTTTTACCAGTACTAGGATCCATGTCATAATCAACAGTGAACTCACAATTAGTAATCATAATACTACAACTAGCACCCATTTACACTCAAGTACATGTTTGTTGTCTCAACACATATCATGTTAGTACAACTGTCTTGAATAAGATCATTCCTTCATGTAGTTGTATAGACACATACTCATATCATGCAATTAATCGACCATTCAAACAACTTATAAACATACCATGTTAAATACACTAAATAGATGACTTAATCAAACTCATAGCTCAATGTATCTCAGGGGAGGTTATCACATCTGCACAATTCAGTCCATATTAGTATGACACAATATCACAATTATATTGACTCATACCCAAATATCATAACAATGACCATCTGCACAAGCCAATCTAGATTAACATGATACATATAAAATCAAAATCTTAAATGTAATGACCATAATCGTCATGCATATGACCGCAATGCATATAACGACTAGTTACTATTCTTCATGACTATTTGATGCATGTACATATGACCACACTGATTAACTAAAATCTATCATGTATGTAACCACAACAATAGTAGAATGAAAGACATGCATATAAAAACCATTAATCATTATACCTGCATGTCAAACATACAATACTTGTATGATGATTTGTTCTTACCCCATGGTCTAGTGCGACACCTTTGCTCTGATGATCTGGATCTCCTACTCTATCTTAGCCAACACATCAACATCATAACACACCAACAACATCATGATGAAAAAATCTGAAACATTGAATATCCTAATGCATACATAACAATCACATAGAAAACTAACTTGCATGCATGATGAAAACGTTTTGCCAATCTAGTCCAAGTGTTAAACTTGGGTGCTCTGATATCACCCTACGGTATTAGATATCACCCAAAGAGAATGGAAATCCAATCTGCTACCACCCTGTAATGCCCTCCTCCCACATTTATCCAATTTCATAAGTCCACTCAGGTAAATATGTGATGAGGATTTATTATGAATCAACCTCCTAAGTACAATTAAGGAAGTGAAATTGACAAATTGAAACCAAACTAACTTCCTGAGGAGCTAAACCACCCCTCCAGGTGCCCAAAACCTAAGTCAAATTGATTTTTCTTGGACCTGGACTCCCAGTTGCATGCATTAGCCTACATCCATGTGGATATAGGCTTCGAGTCACATGCATAGGCTTGCAAGGGAGTGATTGCAGTCCTAATTTCCCAGTTTAGTGCCTAAAATCATAAAATTTGTGCCACCATTTTAGGGGTAGACTCCAAATCACTTCCTATAACTTAACGAGAGTTTCCAAGACTATGAACAACACAAATACATAGATTCTAACACAAAAATTAATTAAGGACTTGACCTAACCAAGCCTAGCCATGACAAACATTTTTCCAAACATATGGAACA
Organism: Pinus taeda; assembly: GCA_000404065.3. NCBI lineage: Eukaryota > Viridiplantae > Streptophyta > Pinopsida > Pinales > Pinaceae > Pinus > Pinus taeda. Next base: position 64,190 of record APFE030545479.1, on the reverse strand, counting down.
AATGTAATCTACAGGTCATGAAGGCATATATAAACACAGGGGTCTGAAACTTATATGGGATTCACCAAAAAGGTCTAATTCCCTCTCATAATAGTTGCAATAACATTTGTTAGCCAATGCATTCATCAATCATTCATATATTCATCAAACATGTTAAGAGTCATAGACATTGTACATCATATAACCAACATAAAACAAACAAATAAGCATCATAAAAACTAACAAATAACCAACATATGTGACCATGGAAACCCAACCATAATATCACCATCATAATGAATACATATTCTCATTGATCATAATAGAAAATACCTTTTATTAAAATAAGAAAACTCCAACCATGTTAGGGACTTCCATGTACCACTCGACCATAGATTGGGCTAAACCAAATATTTCTTTCAGCAAATCACCCCCGTGCCATATTCTAAGAATGAATATGAGATCTCATGGAATAACCAAAACACAACCAAATCATGGTTTCTAGAGGCCAAAAAGCTTCAACCCTCAACCAATGATTCCATCTCACGGTTAGACATCACTAACCATCACCATATCAGTCTCTACCCAAGTTGTTCATGGCTCTAGAGCATTTCTTCCAACCATGCTCTAGCACCAGTAACTCAACCCACAACTACTGCAGGGCTTAAGAGCGTTTGTCCAAATAAGGATCTGGGACTGGTAAATGCACCCAAAAAGGGCTATAGATCATTTGTCTAACCAAGGCTTCTAGGACTAGTAACTCACCCCAAACTATTATAAGGCTTCTAGAGCGTTTTTGCATCAAAGGTTCCAAGAACTAATAACTCAAACTACAAGCATAACGAAGATGAGAACTAATTAGAAAACAAATGGGAACGCCCACAACACAATGACTATCCATGAAATGGCAAGGCTGGGTGAAACCAATGTCAATCTAGGAAATCCTCCATGCCAGTGAAAACTCATAACCAAGAAACCACATGCATGTATCATGCATGCCAAAACTAGCAAGGAACCACATATGCAACTCGATACTTGCAAAAAAATCCAACTATCGGTGTTGATCCACCTAATCCCTTTGCGATCTCCTTCTTTTATTTTCCTTCTTCCTCCAAATCCAATGTATGCCAACGTGCTCCAAGGATGCTCTGATAATACTTTAAGTGTGCAAGAGTATGAGAAAAATAAGAGAATTAGAGAGCAAAAGAATAAATTGACCAAATCTATCGCTGGCAAAAGCCAAGCGAGACGCCCTAAACTGATAATCAAAAGCCTTTTTATTATTGAGGTCTCTATTTTCTTTAGTTTCCTTCACTTTTCCTTCAATTTCCCTCTCATTCAAATCTATGACCTTTCACCTTCCTTTTGTCCTATTTTCCAATATTTTCTTAAATAAAATGTCAGTTAATGTCTCTTTGCTTTTTTAATTCATTTTCCAATTTCCTTAGCAATAATAAACTGAAAGTGACACCCACGAGGATGCTTTTCCCTTTTGGTATATTCTTGCACAAGATAAACTTTTATGTGCAAAATTAATGTTAATTATGAGGAAAAGGTACTCTGTAATTTGAATAATTCAATTTTGCCTTGTAATGAAGGTTGAGCATGCATTTTTGTGAAGTAGGCCAAAATTTCATTACTTCACTAAAATTCACACAAAGGCTTCATTTATTGGTCAATCATGTTAATTCACATAGTGGACTACGTATTTAATTATTTTACAGGCTTTTGAATTATTATGTATTTACTATGATCCTTAAGTAATTCTACTTCAGATTTCATACAACATTCTAAGTTTTGCTTCAACTTGTAGTATGTGAAAGTTGTGCATATTTTTTTCTTCAGCTTACATTGTTATTTGTCAGACATGATGCAAGGTTATATTCTAAGGTTAGGTATTGTATAATTATGTAAAATATATGGATGGTATTACACTCCCCAAAATATCAATCAAATCTTCGATATATTAGGATTTAGGTCAGAAAAGGACTGGAATAGTATTAAATATGTTGGTATTCCAACATCACTGAAAGGGACCACTACTAAAGGTTGCCATAACATAGCTTCAAAAAATTTAAAAGAAAATGGTTTCCTAGGTTTCTAGTTGGGTAAATTTTGTTAGCAGAGTGATCTTGATAAAATCCACCCTATCTTCTTTGTATATATTCTAGGGATCAAACATCTTTTCCCCTAAAGGAAACTTGGATCAAATTAGTAGGTATATAAGAAAGTTTATGTGGAAAGGTGGAAAAAAAAATGAAAAAAAAATCATCTTAGTTAATTGGGGCACGGTTTAAAGGTCAAAAGAGGAAGGGGATCTAGATGTAAAGGAATCTCTTTCCGTGAAATTATATTTAGGGGTAAACTTGGTTTGGGGACTACTAACAAAACCCTCTAAATGGTGGTCCAAAGTTCTACCAGAGAAATATCTTCCTTTTCTTAGAGAGATCCTTCAACAATACATCAAGACCACAAGATGACTTTGACAAGTGCCACGATCCTCTTCACAAAGTCTTCAAACAAGATACAAATGCAAGTTTGGTCCTCTCACTATACCACAACATAGATTAGATATCGAATCAATATATATACCACAAATCTAAAAGAAATAGATCAAATTTAAAGCAAATATATATGCCATATATCTCAAAGAAATAGATCATATCTTAAAACAATATATATGCTAGAAATATTAGAGAAATATGTCATATCTCGAACCAATATATATATGTGTGTGTGTGTGTGTGTGTGTGTGTGTGTGTGTGTGTGTGTGTGTGTGTGTGTGTCACAAATCTTAGACATCAAATCATAAGTATTATGAGCATATCTCAAACCTTAAACTTCATATCATAATGTATTGATCTGATATCTAATCAATGATTCCATATCATAAATGTAATGAGAAGAGCTTACAAATATCAGAGCCCTTCACATAGAAGAGTAGATAAGTAATATATGTGTGTTTGAATTGCATGACAAGGAAAGCAAATCAACCTATCTATGTAGCCATCATGTGATCGAGATGAGAGAGTTTCGAGGCAAGCTTTTACAAGGAATGAGGAAGTAAAATAGGACATTAAATAGGAATCTAAAAAGGAACCTGAAAATTAAGCTAAAGTGGATGCTAAAAATAATTCCATAAGGAGGAGAAAAATAAGACATCAAACAAGAAGCTAAAATGGAAGCTAAAAAGGAAGCTAAAGTGGACACTAAAAACTATGCCATAATGAGGAGAAAAATAGGACATTACACATAAAGCTATACATGAAGCTTCATTAGGAGCTAAATAAGAGGTTAAACTGGGTGTTTAAGTCAGCGCTAAAGTCTCTTTTATTTAGCACTGACTTTAGTGCCTATTGGATTTCATTGGTGAACAAAACACCAAAAAATAGTGTCAATTTTTTAAAAAAGGTGGAGAAAAATACGCCTCTTTTATTTAGCACTGACTTTAGTGCCTATTGGATTTCATTGGTGAACAAAACACCAAAAAATAGTGTCAATTTTTTAAAAAAGGTGGAGAAAAATACGCTAAACCCTCAGTGGAAGAAAAAAATGGAGAAACGAAACACACTATATGGTTTAAAATGTCGACCAACAACTAACGTTGTGATTAATCTGAACGACAGTGTTAAAAATCATTATGGACCACAAAAGCCTAAGATCAAATAAAAAAGGGAGCTAAAGGGGAAGCTAATCAGAGGGATTTGCTAGAGTGAATGCAAAGAATGGGGTACACTTCCTTGGGTTGCGCAAACCGAAGGGCGGCAAGAGGTTCCTAGTTGGATGTGTTGTAGGAGTCATTGAACCACAAGATTGTTATGACATCAAATATTGTATACATATACATGTATACTAATATGGTGTTTGTCATTGAGGACAATGGAAAATCAAAGGGGGGGAATGTAACACCCCAAATTTGATTCTCGAGTTAGCAATATATAATTGTAAATATTATGGATGTCCAAGTGCCAAGCGATGTAATATATAAATACTGTATATGAAAAATAGTGAAATGAAATAAACCACCTACTATAAGACAAAAATAGATATAATTATAGGGGCATATGCTTCCACAAGACACGGAGGATAAAATGTGGTCTAATGGAAAAATTCGCATGATCATCCAAAGTCATTTTTGTAAATTATTTGTCATTACCATGTGATCCTCATTTCAATTATTAAAGGTGAATCATTTAATGCATGTACATGGTTGGTAAAAGGGTCACCTCAACTAGTTATTGATGCACGAGAGTAAGTATACTCATGTAAGAGGTGGCAGAGAGAGTCATCCCACTTAGTTATGATAGTGTAAGATAGTATGACCATCTTTGGGAATAGTGAGAGTCAAGCAACCATGCATGGAGAAGGGAAATTTGAATAGAAGAGGTGGGCATTTTTTACAACAACAAGGAAGTGAAGAGAAGGGAGTAGAGTTCTAGAAAAGAGAGGGAGGAAGAATTGATTGTATGCTGAGTATAGTTTCTAAAGCTAGTAATTATATTAAGAACTAGGTTGGTATGTTTGGAAAGAAACTCTCCATAAAAGTCTACCCAAGGGTTTATGTAAAGGTTGTGCAAGCACTCCTATAACAATAGACTGCCTAGATACCCCAACCAAGAAATTTGTAATTGATCTTGTGCTGTAATCCCATAGGGGATGGAGATCATTTAAGGCACTATAGTGTAGAGGAGATATTACCCCATGGGGCATTTAGATTAATGGGAACTAGAGCTAAGCAATTGGAATTGATGTAGGATTCATGTCGCTTTGTTTTTATTGGATTTGGGATATGAAAGTGGTCGATGGACACTTATAGGAGCTTTCCTATCCTTGTGGAATCATAACCTTAGCTCGAGTATGACTTTCTACTAAGAGAATTGGAGTACTATAGTCTATGGTTGAGTGCAATGTCCAATGTCTACACGTGGTTGTGAATTCATTTTAAAGAAAGTGTTTTATCACTATTTTGATTTATAGTTTGAATGTTAACTTGAGATGCTTGAATGCAAGAAAAATTTTAGGGGCTAAATTTCACTTGCAAGCTTATTTTCCATGTTTTTCCCAAAAAAAGATTCATCAATTTCCATTTAAAAATATGATTAGCCCAAATTCTATAAAATAAAATTATTTTTTACAAATTGTAAAATTTTATAAAACTATATAAAATCCATAGGAATTTGAATTTTTTAACAAAAAAATTTTCAAACGTTTTACAATTTTCATATTAAGTACAATCAATAGTTTCCAAGGTTTCTATTCTTCAAAATAAATTTTAATACATAAAATCTTTCATGCTCGAATGGTCTGGTTAATTTGTTCTTTATATCCATATGTTATTGTATATTTATATTTAAATATATTCAACAAATCTAAACATACAACAAGATTTAAACATAAAGAGCATGAATTAACCACTAACATTCCAACATGGAAAATTTAATGTTTGCTCATATTCCACATTTTTAATTTGTATAAGATGTTGTTTTTAGTAGTAGCATGACCTAGATAAAGATCTAGGTATGTAATAGCATGAAAGAGAACAAACCCTTCTTCGTGACTCAAATGGAAATAAAAAGATGCAATGGAAATTATTATTTATAGAAAAGACATAGAGCACTACCCAACAAATCACCTAATAACATTAACTAACCATGGAAGATGACATACTTCTATGAGAAGATCATGTCCCATACATTATGATAACGCAAATAAATAAACTAGAAAACTAATTTGTTAGGTGATTTTTAATAAATACCACTATCACCACTCACTAACGACCATAACACCATCCAATAAACATACGTGTACGTCAAATAATCAGAATAACATCATTGCATTTACTATGTGTACATCAAATAAAAGCCATAACACCATCCAATAAACATATGTGTACATCAAATAATCAGAATAACATCATTGCATTTACCATCTAAAGTGACAAGAATAAGATCTATGATCAACATAAGTCTTTGTATATGTGCCGTGCATGATTTACACAAATTAATAATATAGAAATTTGATTGTCATGGAATGCGCATATGAGAGAAACAAGTTGTATTAGCTTGGATAAAAATTGGAATGACAAACTATATTAAATATTTTATTTAACAAATAATTATACATTTATAATATTTTTTAATTATACATTTATAATAAATATTTTTTAATTATACATTTATAAATAAATAAAATTGTGTGCTAAGATAGGGTCATTAGCTTAATGCATTAACCTAAAAAAGTTGGTAGAAAAATATTGTTTATATAATTTAATTTATCAACCTCTTTTAAACATAAAAATATAATTTATTTGTAAAATCAAATTCTATTTTATCATAACAGATTTTTAATTTATCTTAACTTTACATTTATCATACATTTACATGAAAATAAACATAAAAATGTTTAAATGGTAAAAAAATTACTACAATCAATTTTGTAAACTTTTATTATAATTAATGGTTGGGTAACTTAAGACAAAATAAAGATGAAATGCATGTATATTCTATGAGGTTAATATATATGTCAAAATAAGTCTTTCACAATTTTAATTTATTTATAATAATTATTAGATAGAAAGTGGATATTAAACCTCTACAGAATATGCTCAAATATTTATACTAGCATTCATAAAGCAAGGCTTAAGACTTGTCTCCAAATTAGTTATGTTTTTAGAATTTATTTATTTCGAATTAATTAATTAAATACAATTTTATGTCAACACATTATAGTGGGCATGTGGTATGATAACCCATGGTATTGTAACGAGAGCTATTTACAAATTAGGAAATTTCATGGTAAAGTGAGGAAAATTTCCATGATTCAATATATTTTTACATATTCTTTAACTATATATATTTGACTGGTCTATTAATTCTTTTTATAATTATTAATAACAATAATTTAAAATAAAACTATAACTTATTTTTTTGTCAATTTGAAATGTATTACAAAATAAGTTTCACTTAATCATTTAATTATTGCATATCAAATATTTATCAACTATTTAATCCTATAACTACACTATTAAACATATAATTTAAAACATAAATTATATTTTTTTAATAAACTACAATTAAAAATATATATTTATACTCTTCGAAAATGAAAAAAATTACATCAACAAAATAAAAAAAAAGTGCTTTCGAACCATTGGAGGTAAGGAATCCTTTGTGAAAATTAAAATACAATGACAAAATTATATTAACTTATTTCTTTTCCACTAGTACAAAATAATCTGCCATGAATATGAGATCCAATAGCTACGGCTACACTTGATGTTTAATTCCTCAAATTTGGTGGTCCAATTTCGAAGAAGACTATATACTATAAAAGTTACTCTAGGCTTGCGATTGAAAGAAAAAACAAATAATATTAACTTCAACTATTTCTTTTGCAACTACTAAAAGAGAATACACAATGAATATGCTCCGAGAAGAATAAAAGTGCTTAATATATACTTATCAACGCCATCTTAGCTTCTCCTTTTTCTTCGACACCACCTAACACCTTCACCTCTCGTCTGACCTCACCTCACATTCTCCCTTTTTTTTCGACGACACCTACCAGCTTCACCTCTCGCGCTAACTCAACTGTTCCCTTTCCCAGCCACTTTGACCTTTCGTTTACCTCAACACATTCATAAATATAGCTCACCCGCTGAGAGAAGATATATTGTTTCTGACCCTAGCCCAAGCCTCCTCTCCCACTTCCGCTGCACAGGCGACCATCATCGACCCGCATTCGCCCCATCTTTGGCACTGCCCGCCCTCTCTGCCAATCTTCATCGACGTTTATGTGGGGAGGATTCGCCGGCGTCTTCCTACGCCGGGTGTTTCCTATAGACAACTTGAAGAAATAGCTTCTCCGATTGCCATCGAATTAGGAAGGGAACGAAACAAGAAATCCGAAATTTACGACGTGTTTCTGAACTTCAAAGGACGCGATGTGAGCACAGGCTTCGTTGATCATCTATACGAGGCTCTCACCGGCTCAGGTTTCCGCGTATTAGTCAACAGGGGAGATGACATCCTTGCAAGCTTGCAACAAGCAATTGAGGTGAGTCGCATCTTGATTCCAATATTCTTCCACAATTACGCACAATTTGCGTGGTGCCTCAGAGAAGTCTCTCTTATCGCGCCGCAAGTACTACTTCAAGGGAAGGATGAGGAGTCGGCGATAGCCGTTCCTCTATTGGACAATCTGACTCTCCTGTTCACCACGCGGGTAAATCTGGTAGTCCTGCCGGAGATAAAGGGAAAAAGAAGTTGGTGATTGGAAGGATGCTTTCTTCCAACTCTGCCGTCCATTTGGGTGGTCACTTCAAGAAACATAAATAGGTTGGTAACTCACTCTTCCCTGTTCTGCGGCGTTTGACTTACTTATTCATATACACATGTATACTGGATTGTGTAAATAAACTGCTGCGTTTGACTTATTTATTCATTCATATACACATGTATAGTGGATTCATGTGGATTGGGTAAATTTGATTTGATTAGAGGTATTAGCTAAATAACTCATAGTTTTGGGATGTTATTTTGTGTAATATAAAATATTTAAAGGTAAAAACTGATCAGGAGTGATTAGTAAATTTGTTTTAGTAATTGTATTTTTTTAAAATAAATTATATTTCACATGAATATGAGGAAAATCATATTTAAATTTAAAATATGGTAGGTTCTTCAAGGTGAGGGAAAATTTACTTATTTGTCCTTTTCCTTGATGACAGATTTTGCAATTGACATAAGTTCAGGATAACGGAAAAGTCACTTATCTGTACTTTCTCTTGATGACAGATTTTGCAATTAACCTAAATTCAGCAGATTTTGGAAATATGAGAATATCTTAGAATCTGTGATCAAGAAATTAACTCTTGTGTTGATAGTCAGAGTTATGAATATTTCCAAAATCTACGATTAAAGGAGTCAAATTTTTCTGAACTACTTAACACTTTTCCTTCAAATATAAATATGCAGCATTGGCTAGGCGTATGGTTGATGTGGGTAAAAGACGGAAGTTCGAAGGATCTTCTGATTAAATCCCCATTGCAATGCTCGTCGTGAAGTTCGAAGGATCTTCTGGCGAAATTATCATGGCTTATTGGCAACGCAGTTTCTCTAATACCTGTAGTAGCTTACAGATCTTCTAGTGAAATTGTCATGGCTTCTTGGCGATGCAGTATATCTGGCGATGCAATTTCTCCAACTTACGCAGTAGATTACAGATCTTCTAGTGAAATCGTCATGGCTTATTGGCAATGTAGTTTCTCTAATATCCGCAGTAGAGATGTAATTAAAAGCCAAAATATATTTGTCCAATTTGATTTGTACCTAATTAATCCATTGAATAAGATTTATGAATAATAATCCATTGAATAAGATTCTGAGATTCATAATTAAAGTTAAAATCATTTTGTTTTAATAATTAAGTATTGTTATAATTTATTTTTAAATGTATATAAAAAAAAATATTTTAGAAGTTTTCATATTTCTGTTTGTAAAAAGTTTTAAGATTATATATATTTACCATTGACAAAAAGCCACCATTGACAAGAAGCTAAGCTAAAATTGTTAACTAGGTTGTTACATCTATTTACCAGGTTTAAATTATACAATTTAACTGAACAAATACATATGATATGCATAGATATTACACTAATTTATATCACTTTTGGAAAGTGAGAAATTGATTCATTGTGAAAATGTTGAATATAGTTACTAGAAAGTAATGGATTTGTCTGGTTTTTAAATGTGAATTATAATTTACCAGGTTGAAATTGATTATAAAGTTGTTATTTCAAAAATAATAACAACCATTTCATCCCATATCTATCTTGAATTGAATGAAAAAAAATATATATTTATATTAACGGTATTAAAAAAATTTAAAATAATTTATTTCATTAAAAAAATAAATTAAATTAATAATATTAATATATTGTGATTTATTTTTGATATTTAAATATTAATGAATATATTTTTTTACCTTAATTATTTTTTAATTTAAAAATAGTGAATTAATCTCTTTAATTTAAAAGTAGTGAATTAATCTCTTTTAAACATACAGAGTGGTGTAAATTCAATATATATCTTATAATATTGGAGTAGAAAAATAGCCACCACTTTTACGCTTTTAAAATTATATGAAATAAGAAAATACAAATTGCCTCGCTCCATACATTAAGGTGGTGCGTGCTAAGGTTAGAGCACATGATAACCTTCATTCAACTTGTGAGCAATGAAGAGAATTATTTTTCCCCATCATTCATAATGGGCCAGATAAATTTTGGTAGTAACTGTGATTATTGAGGTATATATTAGAGAGGGAGACAAATATCAGAGAGAGAAAGGAATTGTCAAGATGGATATATAAAATCAGCTATGGCTACTCTTATATTTGACAAAACCTCACCTGCCATAGAGACGAATCCTTTCCCTACCAATTATCATTGGAATAAGAGAAAGTATTTGAATATGTTGAATGGGCAACTTCAAAACGTATATTCAATCTCTACCTGTAACATCCCTTCGTAACATTTTTTTAAATGTACTTTCCCACTACGCTAGCATGACTTAACTTTAACTCTATTGTAAAAGGCAAGGTCATAACCCTAATATCCTCTATATACCATTCTTCCAATAACTACGTGTGAATATTATCGCATTATAATTGTTACAATGGGCTTGTCAATATGTATTGCATCGTTAACATTAACAATTAGTGGTGTATCATTACGTAAATGTTCTCAACTCATATATATATGTATTTTCTTTTGTTCCGGTATAGCATAATTTTATAATTTCCTTGGCTAAAGATCTTTCGGCCTATCTTGCTCGGATTATTTGTAAAACAAAGAGTGAATTCCTCTGGATAACTTTCTCGAACCCAGTTGTCATACCATTGCGTAATGGTAAGATCGACATAATCTCCACCGTTGATGGACTAGTGTTCCAATTTGATGGTCAAGAATCGAGCAAGGTGGTCCATTTCCATTCCCATTTGTGTTTACAAGTTTGAGCTTGTAGGTGTTGAGATTTTCTGTTTTAAATAAAATAGGGAAAAACTTCAGTAGGTGACAACAATAGGAATTTGTTGCTAGATTAGCTCGAGGTTGTTGGGAGAGAGTTAATGCATCCTATATTTGTTGTGAGAGGATTTATGAGGCACTTAGATTCTCCTAGCTATAAAACAGGTATACATACGGATTGTTTCAGGTGAGAGAGTTTGTGGGGAACTTGATTAATTATGTAATCTCCTGTTTGATTAATAAAGATTGCCGATGCCTATGTTTGGTGGACGTAGCCGAGATTGGTTGGGTGAACCACGTTAATCTGCTGTGTATTCTATGTATGGTTTATTTGTTGTGTATATTTCTTTATCTGGCTGTGCACTGTTAAATTAACAAATGGTATCAGAGCATGTTGGAGGAGCGCGCAGCGGAGGAGTGACTGGTCCAAAGTTTGCTGGAGGTGCTGTGAACATCCTGCGTGCAGTTGGCGCTGTTGGATCAGGCAACGGTGGTGCCTGTGCAGGCAACGATGGTGCTGGCTAAACAAAACACTGTGTATACCTGCGTTTTACAATTTGTGCTGGTGCTGCTGGTGCGTTGAGTGAAGGAGCGCATGATTGCGGTGCGTTGAGTGAAGGAGCGCATTATTGCTGGTGCGTATGGTAACTGGTGCGCCTCAAACTTGTTTGTGGAGGTGTTATTTAATTCATTGTTGCGTGGAGCGTAGATCAGGCAGCGTATGTCCACTGAAAAAATGGTAATTTATATTACATTTTTTCGCTAATTGCTCTTTACACTGAGTGACAGCATTTGGAGACGCGGACAAGACTGGGTGGTATATGAATTAAAAAGCAAGTTTCTAATGTTATATGAAAACCAGAAACTGTTTTCATCGTTTCCTACCATGAGTGGACAACGTAAGCTGGAAAGGAATGAATCTTGAGCATGATAAGTTTGAGTGTAATGCACAAGCATGTTGCAGCTTATATGTCACCGTCAATGCCATCTTGCAAGTAGGCTACTTCTCTCTTATTCGTACCAACTCCAAGCAATTTCACATAAAGAACATTCAAAAGAAATTCCATTTCCAACCATCATTGGAAAATTGGAAGCGAACATTACAGTTTTGAATGTAATGCACACAGTTTCTAACAAGAATGTTGCAAGTTAGCTTATATGTCATTTTCAATACTATATTGCAACTTGTTTCATTTTTACTCTACGTATTGCCTTTCAGTACCCAGCAGAGCGCACCGTGAGTGCATAATTGACTCAATTCCAATGCACTGATTGGGAGTTTGATACTTAGTTTTTTTTTTGTACTGGAATTTGGTACAGCAAAACATTTTTTCTTTAAAAAGAAAAGGCAGTAAGGCATAGGCAGTTTTTTATATTAATTGCTAGTATTTAACAGTTGGTGTTTTGGAGATTATTGTGTTTTTTGGTTGATATAAGATGGCGAAAACTCAGAGTGCCCAGTTTGAAATTGAGAAGTTTAATGGTAAAAATAATTTCGAGATCTGGAAGGTGAAGATGTACGATTTTCTTGTCCAACATGGTGTGGAAAAGGCGTTGTTGGGCAAATCCAAACAGCCTTACAACATCACAGATAATGAGTGGGCCGAGATGGATGAAAGAGCAATAAGTGCTATTCGACTGTGTCTGGCGGATGATGTCCTGTTTAATATCGTGTCGAAGACAACAGCTGCTGGTTTGTGGACGAAACTAGAGAAACTGTACATGACCAAATCCTTAACCAATAGGATTCTCCTGAAGCGACAGTGTACAGTTTGCGAATGAAGGAAGGTACATCAATTACTAATCATTTAAATGCTTTTAATACTCTTATGCTGCAATTACAAAGTATAGAAGTAAAAATTCCATCCGAGGATAAAGCTATTACTTTATTGTGCTCGTTGCCCGAGTCATGGGATCATTTTGTTACTTCT
>APFE030545479.1:37163-51234 GCA_000404065.3 Pinus taeda | reverse complement strand
AACAAGGAGAAGGTCGCATTCAGAAACCTCTACATCAGAAGCTATGATGGTTAGAGGTCATTCGAAAGAAAGACGCTCCAGTAGGCCGAGTGACTCATGTTCAAAGTCAAAAGGGAAGAAGAGTAAGGTAAAGCGTTGGTTTTGTGGCAAATTGGGGCATTTGAAGAAGGACTGCTGGAAGCGACAGCAGCAAACTTCTAAAGCAGATTCTTCGACAGAGAAGAAGGAGGCAAATACAACAGATACAGGTTCAGCATCTGGTTCAGGTATGAGTGATGAAGTATTATCAGTTAATGTGTAAAATCATGATCAACATTGGTTGTTAGATTCTGGTGCGTCAAACCACATGTGTATTCATAAAGCCTGGTTTAAGACATATAAATCAATTAACGATGGAGTTGTGTACATGGGTAATGATGTAACATGTAATATTGTGGGGATTGGGAGCATACAACTACAAATGTTTGATGGGACAACTAAAATGTTAACTGATGTGAGGCATGTACTAGATTTAAGAAAAAAATTGATTTTATTAGGAGCACTTGATTCAAATGGATATAAAACTGTAATTCAAGGTGGAGTAATGAAAATTTACAAAGGTATTTTACTAGTTATGAAAGCTAAGAAGGTAGGAAATCTATTTCAGTTAGAAGGAGGTACATGATCAGATTATGTGTCTACAGTGTCTGAACATGACAGTAGTTCCATTCACTTATGGCATCAAAGGTTGGGTCATATGAGTGAAAGAGGGTTAAAAATTTTGGCTGATCGCAAGTTACTTCCAAATCTAAAGTCTGGAAAGTTAGATTTCTGTAAGCATTGTCTGTTTGGAAAACAAAGTAAACAAAAGTTTAAAGCAGACAAACATACTAGTAAAGGAATACTTGATTACATCCATTCAGATGTCTGGGGTCCAACCCCTACAACCTCATATGGTGGTTCATCATATTTTGTATCGTTTATTGATGACTTTTCTAGGAAAGTGTGGGTCTACATGTTGAAAAGGAAGTCTGATGTTTTTTCAGTTTTCAAGCAGTTTAGAGCATTGGTAGAAAATAGCACTGGTAGAGCAATAAAATGTTTAAGAACTGACAAAGGTGGTGAGTTTACTTCCAAAGAGTTTGACAGCTATTGCAAGGATGCAGGGATCGAGAGACATAAGACCACGGTGTATACTCCTCAGCAAAATGGAGTTGTTGAATGCATGAATAGGACTCTTCTAGAGAGAGCAAGGAGTATGCTGAGTAACGCCGGGTTGCAAAAGGAGTTGTGGACGGAAGCGGTGGCAACAGCTTATTATGTGATAAACTGATCTCCATCGACGACGATAGGCTACAATATTCCACAAGAGGTATGGAAAGGACACCCTTGTGACTATTCTAAACTCAGAGTGTTTGGTTGTGATGCATATGCTCTAGTGCCTAAACATTAGTGAACTAAGTTAGATCCAAAGTCTAAAAGGTATATCTTTGTTGGGTATGGTGATGGAACAAAAGGATATAGATTGTGGGATCCTACTACCTGCAAAATCATCATCAACAGAGATGTAAAATTTAATGAATCCTCTCTTGTACAGTTAGATGTAGATAGTAGATTGAAACAGGATGATGTATCTGACTTTCAGCATATTCAGTTTGATAGCATTTCTAACGATAGTCATGATGACCATAGTTCAGATACTAGTCATGAACAGGTTTCAGAATCAGAACATGAATAGGGTTCAGGTATAGATCATGAACAGGTCTCAGATACTGATCATCAAGAAGTTCCTACAGATGGTAGTCAGCTAATCAAGGAAGTGCTAGAAACATCCTTAAGGAGGTCAACTAGAATCAAACGGCCACCAAGAAGGTATGATGATTATGTTACTTCAGTTGCATTTACTGCTAATGACGATGAACCTCTGTGCTATCAGGAAGCAATAGAAGGTTCGAAAAGTGACAAGTCGAAAGCAGCCATGAAGGACGAAATGATGGCCTTGAGTAAGAACGGCACATGGGATCTGGTGGAGCTTCCGAAAGGTAGGAAAACTGTGGGGTGTAAATGGGTCTTCAAGCTGAAACGAGGTGTGAATGATACAGAAGATAGGTACAAAGCGCGATTGGTTGCAAAAGGGTTTTCATAGAAAGCTGGTATTGACTTTCATGAGATTTTTTCGCCAGTGGTTAAAATTGTTTCAATTAGAATTGTGTTAGCATTAGTGGCTTTGTTTGATTTAGAGTTGCAGCAATTAGATGTTAAGACTGCATTTCTACATGGAGACTTAGATGAAGAAATTTATATGGAACAACCGGAAGGTTTTGTTCAGCATCGCAATGAGAAATTTGTCTACAGGCTCAAGAAGTCATTATATGGCCTGAAGCAGTAGCCTCGGCAGTGGTATAAGAAGTTTGATTCTTTTATGTTGAGTCATAAATACGTTAGAAGTGAATATGATCATTGTGTTTATTTTAAGCAATTTAAAAATGGCATATTCATTATCTTAGTATTGTATGCTGACGATATGCTTTTAGCAAGCAAAAGCATAGAAGAAATCAACAGGTTGAAGGCTCGGATGGCAAGGACATTTGATATGAAAGATATAGGAGCAGCAAGACAAATTTTGGGCATGGAGATTCTCAGAGACAGGAGCAATGGTAAGCTATGGCTATCACAACAGAAGTATATTGAGAAAATACTTTTGAGATTTGATATGAATAATGTGAAGCCTGTGTCAGTCCCTTTTGCTTCCCATTTCAAGCTTTCTTCGAGTTTATGTCTCTCAAATTCCATATGCCAATGTAGTAGGATGCTTAATGTATGCGATGGTTTGTACTCGACCAGATATTTCACATGTAGTTGGGGTTGTCAGCAGGTATATGGAAAATCTGGGTAAAGAACACTGGTCAACAGTGAAATGGGTGCTTCGGTATTTGAGAGGCACAAGTAGTTATTGTATCACTTACAATAAGAGTAGTGAATTTGTTTGTGGATATGTTGATTCCGATTTTGCAGGTGATTTGGATAAGAGAAGGTCAACATCAGGGTATGTTTTACTCTTGAGGTGGAGTATCAGCTGGATGTCAAAGCTACAGAACATTGTGCTTTATCACTATTGAAGCAGAATACATTGCTGCTTCTCATGCTTGCAAAGAAATGATTTGGTTGAAAGGTTGGTTTGGTGAATTTGGTAGGTGCACAAAACATCAAGTTATTTTGTATAGTCAAAGTGCAATACATTTGGCTAAGATCCGGCCTATCATAGTAAATCAAAGCATATACCGATCAAGTACCATTTTGTAAGACAGGTTTATCACTGAAAAGGGAGTCTGCTCTTGAAAAGGTGCATACAAAGGAGAATTGTGTAGACATGTTACGAAAATAGTTTTGTTAGAAGAGCTATGATGGTGTGTTGGGCTCCTCTTGCTTGCAGAAAAGATAAAGTAATAAAGAATAGGCATCAGGCTAATGTTCCAAGGTGGAGATTGTGAATTTTCTGTTTTAAAATAAAATAGGCAAAAATCTCAGTAGGTGACAACAATAGGAATTTGTTGCTAGATTAGCTCCAGGTTGTTGGGAGAGAGTTAATGCATCCTATATTTGTTGTGAGAGGATTTATGAGGCAGTTAGATTCTTCTAGCTATAAAACAGGTATCCATACGGATTGTTTTGGGTGAGAGAGTTTGTGAGGAACTTGATTAATTATGTAATCTCCTGTTTGATTAATAAAGATTGACGATGCCTATGTTTGGCGGACGTAGCCGAGATTGGTTGGGTGAACCACGTTAATCTGTTGTGTATTCTATGTATGGTTTATTTGCTATGTATATTTGTTTATCTGGCTGCGCACTGTTAAATTAACAGTAGGCTCCATCATCTGCAACTAAACCGCTAGTGTGCATACAATTTTAGTTTCTTTATCACTTCCAACCAGCAATAGAGACTTGCTCGAGCAATGACTCTAACATTACCATCACATCACGTCCACTCTTCACTACTGGGTTTACTTTATAACTTTCTGCGGGAAATATATATATATATATATATATTCATTAATTTCTTTTTTTCTTATTCCTGGGTTTACTGCTCACTCTTTAGCATACAATTCCTAGTTAAATATCTTTTTTGTTTAGTTTCCTGTAATGTATTTCTAGTTATTCACTGTCATCTCAAATCAACCATCGTGAAATTACGGTACAAGTGTTTGGCCTCTTTTGAGGTCTTGCAATTGAACATTTATTTAGGTTACACTTATAGTCTTTCTTATATTGGTTGTTGTCCATGACATAATTATTTAGATGTATTACTTAAAATGGTTGAGATACTTATTGTAGTTTTTCTTTGATGTATAATAAAGGAAACGATTTCTAGTGTCGACTATTTGCATGTAATCTGTTTTTGTTTATGTAATTATAATGTGAACTTGCAACATGTAGAATTTAACTTTACCTTCTGCATACTTAATTCATGATTTAATTATGAGGTCATTTCACGTTAGGCCTATAATTGCATGTTGTTTGCTAGAAACCCTACATTTAATTCCGTAGGATACAATCGTCTACTCATTTTATTTATGGTTGTTTTTAGTACCAACAGTCCGAGGGACAGGTGAAATTCAATTCCTTCTATTGGCTAGCACTTTGGGAATGCAGGGATACAAATATATATTCGAATTTCGTACAAAGATATGAACTGTTTCCCACTTTGGATTTTTCCCTAAAGGGGAAACTAACCTAGGACATTATATCTACTATTCGTAACCTCGGAGGAAACATCCAACTCTGATGTGTTAATTAAACCATCTACTTTACACGTGTCAACTCTTCCATGTCAAAAGAATTTATCATCCACATCGTTACCTTCACATGGATTTGATTACAAGAATTCCATCATTCTTTTTGTAAATACTTTAGAAAAAGAAACCTTTCTTTACAAAACTCTAGACAGTACTTCCAATTTAAACAACAAATTTCTTTTGTGGAAAAAAATTTATCAACACAAAATACTTATTTGTTAGTTAGATTGCTTGAGAATTAATAAAGGAGAATGACGTCTCCTCCCAACCAACGAGAACGACAATAATCACCAGTTATGTCGATAGCCAGATTTCTATTTCGAGAACAGTTTATTGAGAGTGACCTAGCAAGGTCTATCCCAAAGGCATCAAGAATGTATCAGTTTAGAGTTCACAGATTTAACAAGTTTGATTTGGGGATTCCACTAGCTCCAACCAAATCAAGAATACCGTTACCTTAAATACATCCTGTTCAAGGTGAGTGAAATTTTTTCATTTAGTCTTTTCACTGTGAATTCCAAAACTTGCTTTAACCACATTTCTATAAAATTTAAATAAACTTTAAACATTAATTTTTTTCACTAAGATTTCCACATATTCCATAATTTACCAAGTCCTTTGTAGTAAAAAAAAGAAATTAAATATTTACCTTTTCACATAGGATTACTACATCTCTCCTAAAGTAAAACATGGTCCTCAGTGTCTCCAGCCTTCAAAACAAGATATATTATGTAATGTGATTAAAATCCTCATTCTCCCAAGTAGGTTCTTTCAACTAACTTTAACTTGGGTGATTCTTCTGAGAATAACCTCTCTCTAATTGAAAAATGCATGATGGTTCAACTAGGCCTACTCCGTGAGTCCACCATGTTCCATATTCATTGTGGTTATTAGTAGTTTATGTCAATCATAATTTAAGAATATATATACATATATTTGAAACATTATTAAAGACATCATCAATTGTTACCCATGTACTTAACATGGGTCACAAGCATGTATTACAACTCTACATCAGTTAGAAGCCCGCACTCAATAAGATTTAACAGCGTCATTTTAATTCATCAACAAAAGTAATTAATCATTTTACGTACCCAATGGTTCAGCCAATTTCCAAGGACTACATTATGTGGTTTTACTATAAATTGTAGATCATGTAAGTATATCCCAACTCTACATGAGTTAGAAGCATGCTCTCAATAAGAGTTAGCATCGTCATTTTAGTTCATCAACAAAAGTAATTAATCTTTTTACTTACCCAATGGCTAATCCAATTTCCAAGGACTACATTATGTGGTTCCACTTTGTATAGTGGTATTAAGAGTTTCATAAACCATTTTTCTTTCTTTGTCTTTATGTTAGATTGTATTAAATAGCACTACTATACCCTTTACTTAATTCAAATGTTACAATGGCATGGGTCATGCACGAGTAGAGTTTAAGAGGACTTCCTTTTTTTTTCCATTTTCAATATGACCATATTGTTGTTTACGTTATTTAAGTAAACTTAATTACAACCATTTTGGAATTCTTTGTTATTTTATTTAGTGCCCACCAAAGGTCCTAATTGTAGTATTATTTCAATAGTGGGTCCCTTTGTCATTCTATACTACAAATTACTAATGTACATTATTTACAATTTTGTTTTATTATAAAACTATGGGGTCTCTCCCTCTTGTACTCATATGGGCATCCACTATTTCATATCACCATACTACTATAATATAATTCTTTCCTTATATATCATAACATGGCATGTCACCATGCTACTATAATATAATTATTTCCTTATATATCATAACATGGCATGTTATCTACTTCATTCAACAACAAATCATTTGTTACATTTGAAATGTAAGGTCTCATGGATTATTAATAGATAATTATTCTGTTCCACCTTGAGAATAATTGGTTATGTTCTTATACCCTCACACAATAATAATACTTGTTATTGTTACAACAAAAGTTTCTTACCTTGTTCCCGTGATGGTTTGTAATCAAAGATCTGTCCCTTAGGAGCCATCATACTTTCATGATATAAAATATGCCATGACAATTACTTTAATTTACCATTTTCATGGGGAATATTATCTCGTCCTTTGTTCAAGTGGACCAATCTTGTCCACGGTACATATTCGCAGGTTGTTTCATGCAAATTTCAGTGTTCTATCACTGAGTTAGTTTTCTTTATTGTATCATTTTCCTTTTGGTCTCTCCAAATATATCATTAAAGCTAGACACACAAGTTAATATTAAAAAAACCCGCTATGACAATTCAAGGCATAACCTAGAGTAGAATTAATAAATATAAACTAGAAAATTACATCACCAAATTTTACCATCACATTTTTTCGACATGCCTCACTTATGAGTTTTCTCGATCCTTTTCTGGAGGTTTGCATCCCTCTCTATTATGTGACTTATTAATCATGGTGCCTGAAGATGATATGTGCTTCCCCTTGTTGTTGAAGTGAAATCAACTATGAGGTCGTTTCCCCCTTTACATTCCTATGTCCGTAAGTCGTCTCAACCCACTATGTTACTCACTATGTTACTGGGATTATCTTGAAATAATGATTTTGTCAGATTATGTTTATTCTAATAAACTATTGGATGGTACTTTGTTTGTATCAATGAGATCATTTGAAGTTCTTTAAGGTACTTATCTAAGGTATCGTTGAATAGTGAATAGTGGTATGTTGCAATTTCTATGTTAACACATTATATGAAAACACATCATATGTTAACACATACATATATATAATCATTAGCATAAAGAAACCATGATACACAACAACTTTATTAAACAAAAACATACATACATATATAGATATATAGATATAATCAGAATCATGATCACAACATGATTACGAGATATCGTAAGTTAAAGGTTAAGATAACTCTCTTTCTCCTTGCACAACATGAAGAACAATAGTTCCCATCATAACCAAGACATATTACACCTCAAACCCATATATTTTACATTTCATGTTACCTTTCTCATGATTGTTCTCCCATTCTCCATTTACCCCACTGGGCCTAACCAATCTAACTCATTGTCATATTTTGTCCTTCAACTTCCCTTACTTATGCACTGAGCTTCATTTGTGTCTTACATTACCTATTGGATTTCTTTCATCTCTCCCTTAGCTCCACTAACTTTCCTCTTTCCTCAACCAAATCCCAAGACTCTCAAAACATAAAAGAAAACACAAAGAAGAAAATAAGAGAATACCAATAGAAATATGACACCACAAGCAAAGTGGTACGACCATACACTAGATATAAAAAAAAATGAAAATCAAGTGAAACAAAATCACAATGCACTAAAAGCAGAAGACTAGAAACAAGCACCATGACTCAATCCCCATGGGTTTCCAATGCTTAGACAAGGAACCTCACCCTGAAGCTTCAAGATTTCATTGCAACCTCTTTATCATGCAATTCCCTACATCATACTGTCATAAACACATAACTGTGAGTGCATAAATAAACATAAAATATACTGGTTACATTACCTTATTCTATGTCAAGCATGCTTCTTTGTAACTAAAAGCATACGAATATCATTTCTCAAGGGACTCTAATTCCTTGATGTTTCTAACTATAAATGAAACTAACTCTTATACATGTAAAATACATGTTCATGAACATAGCACATATCGAATAACTACTTGGGAATACTATCGCGTTATAACTGGTATGATGGCCTTGTTCATACGTATTGCATTGTCAGCATTAATAATTAGTGGCGTATCATTATGTAAATGTTCTCAACTCTTTTATATAATATATATATATATATATATATATTCTGACATAGCACAATGTTATAATTTCCTTGGCTAAACATCCTTCGAACTATCTTGCTCGGATTATTTATAAGGCAAACAGTAAATTCCTTTGGAGAACTTTCTCGAACCAAGCTATCATACCACTACGTTGTGGCAAGATCGACACAATCTCCACCATTGATGGACTAGGGTTCCGATCCGATGGTCAAGAATCGAGCAAGTTGGTTAAGGGGTAACTACCCTCACTCACTCCGCTCCACCAGCATTCCCATTTGTATTTTCAAGTTTGAGCTTGTAGGCTCCATTATATGCAACTAAACCCCTGGTGCGCGTACAGTTTTAGTTTCTTTATCACTTCCAACTCCGTTGTAATTTCAAGCCAAAGTTCCTACTTTTATTATAATTTGTTGTTCCACTTTCTGATTCTCTGAAAGACAGGGAGTCATGACAGGTCTGGTGCTGTGTGAATAATGGGTCTCAGAGCTCTGCAGTCAAGGTAATGAGGGAGCTTGCCCACTTTTTTTTTTTTAACAAGCTACTTTTTGAATTACTCTGAGGTCTCGGGATAATGTTCTGTAAATGGCTAATGTTCTACCTTATTTTAATTCTTAGCATGGTGCCCGCAGATTCAACAGGGGGCTACTACAGGTATAGGCGTTTCCTCCGCCAGTCTATATACATTATTAACTTTGCTTCTACGCAACCCAGTTCTCATTCAGTTTGTTGATGGTATACATGTTAGGGTTTCATACTTCCATTATTATTCGATACAAATTCTTACAGATTGTGGAGATTTTCACCATCTAAACAGGTTCTTATTCTTGGTTCTCTTTTCACAAGTTACTGTTAACAACCTTATGACCCCACTGGGTGCTTCCTTGTCGAATCCCAGAGCTTACATAGGGTTTGATGAACATAATCGAGTTTTAACAGCTAGCCTGAAACAATGTATTTATTTATTGCAATCCTGGGAGAAAATATAGGATTTTCGGGGCTACTATAATTGATATTCCCTCGCATAGAGGGTTTCATTTTGAACTGTTGTATTAATATTTATTGTGGAGTACTATTTCTAGTTAGTACGGTTATCATGAACTGTATGTATTGATATATATGTATCCGTTTTTAGAAAATAAGGAATTCCCTTCGACTGTACATGGTGGTCTTGTTACGTTGATGTTTCATTCCTTATCGTTTCATTCAAACGTCTGTTCGTTTCGTTCTGTTACCCTCCGCCCTGAGATTGTAGTTGCTACTTGCAGACATTTTCATTGTTTTAATAATAATGTATTCCAGCCAGCAATAGGTCTCTAGAGTTACTCCAGTAACGGCTGTGACATTACTAGCACATCACGTGAGCTCTTCACTACTGGGTTACTTTATAATTCTGTGCTGGAAATAATTTATTTTTTCATTAATTGATTCTTTTTCAAATTCCTCGTTTTACTTCTCACTGTTTAGCCTACAATTCTTAGTTAAATATTTTGTTTGTTTAGTTTCCTGTAATGTATTTCTATTTCTTCATTATCATCTCAAATCAACATCTGTGGAATTACGGTTCAAGGGTTTCACCTCTCTTCAGGTCTTTCATCTGAACTTCTATTTTGGTTACACTTACAGTCTTGCTTATATTGGTTGCCGTTCATGACATAATTATTTAGACGTAGTACTTAAAATGGTTGAGATACTTATTGTAGTTTCTCTTTGATGTATAGTGAAGGAAAAGATTTCTAGTATCAACTATTTGCATGTAATCTGTTTTTGTTTATGTAATTATAATGTCTACTTGCAGCATGTAGAATTTAACATTACCTTCTGCATGCCAATTCATGATTTAATTATGAGGTCGTTATACCTGCAATTGCAATTGCAGGTTGTTTGCTAGAAGCCCTACATTTAATTCCGCAGGATACAATGCCTTATTTTATTTTATTTATGGTTATGTTTAGTACCAGCAGTCCAAGGGGCAGGTGAAATTCAATTCCTTCGAAATCGACTAGAACCTTGGGAATGCATAGGTGTAAATATATATATATTCGTACAAAGATAAGGACTGCAGAGTAACCTCAGAGGAAACATCCAACTCTTATTTGTGTTAAATAAGCCATCTACTTTACACATCTCAACTCTTCAATGTCAAAAGACTTTATCATCCTAAACTTCACACAGATTTACAATTCAACGGATTAATAGAATTCCATTAATCCCATAAATGCTCTAGGACAAAAACCTATCTTTACAGAACTCTAGACACTACTTCCATTTTAAACAATAAATTTCTTTTCTTAAAAAAACTTATAAACACAAAATGCTTATTTGTGAGTTAGGTTGCGTAGGAATTCACAAAGCAAAAAGACTTCTCTTCCTTCTCCTCCCAACTAACCAGAATGACAAACACTAGTTCTCCACTCCAAAACAATTTATTAACAATGATCTAGCAAAGCCTATCCCAAAGACAGCAAGACTGTAGCAGTGACTTCTCCTCCTCCTCCCAACTAACTAAAATGACAAACACTAGTTCTCCTAGAAGCCATTTTTCCCAAAACAATTTATTAACAATGAGCTAGCAAAACCTATCCTAAAGACATCAAAACTGTACCAGTCTCCCAAAGACATCAAGACCAGTCCAGCCAAAAATGACAGACACAACAAGTGACTTACTGATTCCCACAACAAGTGACTTACGGATTCCACTCCTTCAATGAGCTCAACAATACCCAAGTGGCAGCACCCCACATTACCTTAACATGGTCTTGTTCAAGGTAATATTTTTTGACACTTCCTTCTTAGTGGCCTCACGTGTTTGGCTTATTTTCCCCACTGAAAACTTCATTTAGTCTTTTTCCCAGTGAATTCCAATACTTTTCTTAACCACTTTTATATAAAATTAAAATAAACTTTAAACATTAAATTTTTTCAAAATTTTAAACATTAATTAAATTTTTTAATAGGCTTTCTACACAGCTTATAATTACGGTAAAAGTAAATTAAATATTTATTTTTCACTCAAGGGTGTTACATTCCCCTCAAGCGAAATAGCGTGTGGGTGGTTCCATCCTTCAAAACAAGATAGAATATGTGTTACACATAAAATCTTCATCTTCTTACGTAGTTTGTTTTAGCTGAAGTGATTCCACAACAATTTAACCTTGTGATTTCTTGCTTCTGAGCATAACCTTTCTCACCTTTCTCTCTGAAAGACGATGGTTCGAACAAGAATAGTATGTTAGGTACACCAGCACAGGTTAACCTCTATGATTTCTTGCTTCTGACCATATGGTTCGAACAAGAATAGTGTGTTAGGTACACCATATTCCACAATCATTATGGTTGTCATTAGTTTTAGTCAATCATTTAAGAACATATATACATATCTTTCAAACTTTATTAAAGAAATCATCCATTATTACATTTTTACCCGACATGGGTCACAACCTCTATGATTTCTTGCTTCTGACCATATGGTTCTAACGGTTCAAACAAGACTAGTATGTTAGGTACACCATATTCCACAATCATTGTGGTTGTCATTAGTTTTAGTCAATCATCATTTAAGAACATATATACATATCTTTCAAACTTTATTAAAGGAATCATCAATTATTACATTTTTACCCTACATGGGTCATAAGTATGTATCGCAACTCTACATGAGTTATGAGTATGCCCTCATTAAGAGTTAGCAGTGTCATTTTAGTTCATTAACAAAAGTAATTAATCTTTTTACTTACCCAATGGGTAAGACAATTTCAAAGGACTCCATTATGTGGTTCCACTCTATATTTCAGATCACAAAAGTATCAATTTTATTTGCACCATTCATATAGTGGTATTAAGAGCTTGAGAAACCATTTTTGTTTCTGTCTATACCCCCTTACCTTAATTCAAATGTTACAATAGGAATTGGTCATGTACCAGTAGAGTTTAAGATGACTTCTTTTTTTTGCGATATTTAAGATGGCCATATTATTGTCTAATTCATCAAGTAAACTTAGTTACACCCATTTTGGGCTACTTTGTTATTTTATTTAGTGCCAACCAAAGGCCTTATTGCAATATTTTCTCAATTTCTGTCCCCTTTGTCATTCTATATTACAAGTTACTAATGTACATTATTCACAATTTTGTGTTGTATACAACCATTGGTCCTCTCCCTCTTGTATTCATATGTGTATTGACCATTTCATTCTTGCCATGTTACTATAATATAATTTTTTCCTTATATATAGAAACTTGGTTTGTTATCTTCTTCATTCAACAACAAATCATTTGTTACATTTGACATGTAAGGTCTCATGGATTATTAATAGATAGTCATTCTATTCCACCATGAGAACAATTGTTTATCTTGTTATACCCTTACACAATAATCATACTTGTTATCCTCCATGTAAGGTCTAATGGATTATTAATAGATAATCATTATATTCCACCATGAGAACAATTGGTTATCTTGTTATACCCTCACACAGTAATCATACTTGTTATTGTCGCAAGAAAGGTTCCTTGCCTTATTCTTGCAATGGCTTTCAATCAAAGATTTTTTCCTTAGGCGCCATCATACTTTCATGACATCAAATATGCCATCACAATTACTTCAACTTACCATTTTCACAGGGAATATTATCTCATCCTTTGTTCAAGTGGACCCAATCATGTTGATGTCACATATTAGTTGGTTGTTTCTATCACTCAATTGGTTTTATTTATTGTATCATTTTCCTTTTGGTCTTTCCCAGTATACCATTAAGTCTATACACACAAATTAATATTAAGAGAACCCACTATGAAAATTCAAGATACAACCTAGAGTAGAATCAATAAAGATAAACCAAAAAATTAAATCACCAAATTTTACCAACATATATTTCCGACATCCCTCACCTGTGAGTTTTCTCAATCCTTTTCTTGAGGTTTCCATCCCTCTCTATTTTGTGACTTATTAATCACGATGCCTAAAGATCACATGTTGTTCCTCCTTGTTTTCCATCCCTCTCTATTTTGTGACTTATTAATCACGATGCCTAAAGATCACATGTTGTTCCTCCTTGTTGTTGAAGTGAAATCAATTGTGGGGTTATTTCCCTCGTTTACATCCTTGTGTATGTCAACTACCTCAGTACAGTATGTTACTATAGATATCTTAACATAATTATTTTGTAAGCATGTTTTCATTCTAATGAAATATTTGTTATGCAACCAACTCACGAAATAGAAGGAAATATAAATCAACGACTTCAAAATTATCCTCTTGGAGGGGGAAACCTCCTTCACATTACATAAATGAACAATTGTTGGATGATAGAAACAACAAAAACTCCTTTAGATATATATGGTTCTAAGGGGTAACAATATAATCAAAGCTTACATAACAATAATAATATAAGGACACAACAATAATAATAGTGGGATTTCATGGGGCACAACAATAAAAATAAGGGGGCTACACTAACAATAATAATAAGGGGGATACACTAGTATTATAGGGACCTAACATGCCCCT
>APFE030545479.1:22650-36523 GCA_000404065.3 Pinus taeda | reverse complement strand
CCACCATTTAGCTAGAGGTAACCACTTGATGCATTGTGTTTGTTTATCAGATACAAAGAAATGAAGATATCCTTCCAAACATTTGTTCACTATTTCAGTTTTCCCATCAGATTGAGGATGATAAGATCAGTTATGGGCTGATTGAGTACCAAGACAAGAAAATAATTTCGTCCAAAAATTTCCAACGAAAGTGAGATCTTGCTTACTATAATATTTGGGTTTCCATGAATATTTTGAATTGCTTCCATAAATCTAGTAGCAATTATACTATATTTAAAAGGATGAGGTAATGCACAAAAGTGTGCATACTTGGTAAGTCGATAACCTTCCACCATGATGACACTCTTTCCTTCAGACTTGGCTAAACATGTGATAAAATCCATTGAGACCTCCTCCCAACGCTGACTTGGAATGGCTAAAGGTTGTAAGAGACTTGGGGTCTTAATTGTCTCAAATTTATTTTGTTGGAAAGCCAAACATTCTGCTACAAACTTCTAAATA
Source organism: Pinus taeda (assembly GCA_000404065.3). NCBI lineage: Eukaryota > Viridiplantae > Streptophyta > Pinopsida > Pinales > Pinaceae > Pinus > Pinus taeda. The sequence continues at coordinate 36,022 of APFE030545479.1, read as the reverse complement.
TCGGATTTAAGGCCATCCCAAAAATAATCTTTCTTGACCCTATGGTAAGTTTTTAAAAATCCCAAGTGCCCTCCTAAGGGAGGGGTGTGCAATTCCAAAATAATCTTTTGTTTGAGTTGGAAATTCTTACAAAGATATAAGTGATCTTTGTACCATAATGAATCATTTTTCCATCTAAATCTATCAGATGTACTCAGATGTTGCTGCAACTTTTGAATGAGTGTCCACACATCTTCATCATCCTTCCATTCATCCCTTGCTTTGGTTATCCACTCAGGTTTGATAATATAAATGGAACAAAGAAATGCTTCCATATCCTCATCCTTTCTTGATAGTGCGTCTGCAACAACATTTTTCTTCCCTTTTTTTGTAGATTATTTCAAATTCATAACCTAACATCTTTGTCACCCATTTTTGTTGCTCTTCTGAGGATAATCTTTGTTCCAAAAAGTATTTAAGACTATCATGATCTGTTTTTTACCTTGATGTGTCTTTCCATTAGGTGAGGTTTCCATTGCTTTATTGCATGTAATATTGCCAACATTTCCTTCTCATAAATATGCTAGTGTAAATACTTTCCTTTAATTGGATGACTTTCAAAATAAATGGGTCTTGCTTCTTGCATTAAAACATCACCAATTCCATTTCTAGAAGCATGAAATTCCACAATAAAGGTTTTTGTGATGTTTGGCGTAACTAACACTGGTGCTTGATATATTTCCTCTTTAAGATGTTCAAAGTCCTTTGTTTCTTATGGGGTCCAAGAAAATGCATCTTTATTTAATAATGATGTTAGAGGTGCCACTATTCTCCCTTAATTCTTAACAAACTTCCGATAATACCTTCTCAATTCCATTCCTTAATGGATTTAATTTTGTTAGGGTCTGCCTTAACACCGTCATGAGATACAATATGACCCAAATATTCCACCTCTTCTACTCCAAAGAAACATTTGGAGGTTTCTGAATAAAATTGTTCCTCTTGCCAAAGATTCCATAGACTACGATCCATTAACCCTGGATTAGAACATAACTGTAGTTCCCATGACTAAATTTACAAGATACCATGGGCATAAAAACACCATGCCCAAAACCATGTGCAAAACCCATGCAAAAAACCATAGGTAGGTCCACCCACCTAATATAGGGTCCAAAAAAAACTATAACCATATAGACGGGCGCTACCATCCCCCTCAAAGTCCCCAATAGGGGGTGCAGCATACCACCCTCCCCCATTGTGCCTGATGCAATTAAGGGGGGGCTATCCTCCCCCACTCTAACCCCCCAGATTTGCACGTGGGGCTACTCATGAAAGAATATAACACACCCAGCATTCTCCCACATGTTTTTTCTTTCCACATAGGGGGTCACAAGAGAGCGTATTCATTGGTCCAGCCTGCCAATGCCCATTGTTTCTCTACACCAAGAAAAATTATCAATGCTAAGATTTTTTTAATGCATCTGCAATATTATCCAAAGTGTCCACTTTTATCAACAAAACCTTTTTGTCCTCAACCATATCCCTCACAAAGTCATATTGAACATCAATGTGCTTTGGTTTTTAATTATAAGCAGGGTTCTTTTCCATGAAAATTGCACTTTGGCTATCACATTCTATCCTTATAGTTTGATGAACTAACCCCATACTTGAACACAGTCTCTACAACCAAACTACTTCCTTAATTGCATGAGTGGGTGCCATGTATTCTGCCTCTTTAGTTAAAAGTGCCATTATAGACTCTCTCTTGCTCATCCAACTGACTACAGCTCCGAATAGGTTAAACACATACCCACGTGTAGATATTCTCTGAACGAGATCTCCAGCTGAGTTTGCATCAACGCAGTCACAAATGTCTAAAACTCTATCTAATATTGGTCTACCTTGGTAGTACAAACCATAATCAGTAGTTCCACACAAATACCTGAAATCTCGCTTCACTACTATCCAATACTCCTTTCTTGGTTTTGACATAAACATATCCAATACTTCAAGTGCATGTGCAATGTCTGATCTAGTACAAACCATTTCATACATCAGGCTATCGACTACAGTTGCGTATGGAACATGGGACATGTCCTCTTCCTCTTCTTGTGACTTGGGACACTGTTCAGAATATAACTTTACACTAGGAATAGGAACCTTCATCGGTTTACTAGCATGCGTATTAAACCTCTACAGTATTATCTGAACATACTTCATCTAGTTTTTCCAGAGCTTCCTCTTTGACCGATATTGTTTAATTTCCATGCCCAAATATATTTTGCAGCACCAAGATATTTCATGTCGAATTTGGAGGACAAATAGGTCTTCAATTTTTGGATAATTTCTTTGTTATTTCCAATTAGCAACATATCATCCACATATAAGACGAAATAAATAACACGGTCACAAATTAATTTAAAATACACACAATGATCTACTTTGCTTCTGGTGAAGCCAATTCCCTGTATATATGTATCAAATTTATGATACCACATCCTTTGTGACATTTTTAACCCATACAAAGATTTTTTTAACCTGCATACCAGCTCTTTCTTACCCTTCACCGTAAAACCTTCATATTGCTTCATGAATATCTCTTCTTCTAGATCCTTGTGAAGAATTTTTTTCTTCAAATCAATCTTTTCTACCTCAAAATCAAAAGTAGCAACAACGGATAAAAGTTATCTAATAGAAGCCACCTTGGCAACAGGAGAAAAAATATCACCAAAATTGATTCCCAACACCTAGGAATATCCTTCTGCTACCAAGTGAGCTTTGTATTTCTCTGCCTTACCTTTTTCATTCATCTTCTTCTTAAACACCATTTGCTTCTAATGGGTTTCCTTCCACGTGACAAATCCACTAGATGCTAAGCCTCATTTTTATCCAAAGATGCCATTTCATCAACCATGGCCTCTTTCTAAAGTTTTCCATCCTTTGAATCTACAGCCTCCATAACAGTTTTGGGATCATCATCAGTAATAGATAAAGAAAAATTTTAACAGAAAGAAAATGGACTATACCTTTCTGGCTTACTTATCTCTCGAACTGATCTTCTCACAAATCGATTTTATGGCTCTTTATATTCTGATTTTTCTTCTACTATAGAGTCTGATTCTTTCCCCTTTAGCTCAAACTCTATCTTCTAAGGTTCCTTTCATAGGACTTCATGTTTAATAACATCTTTCACCTCTCTAAACACCACATCTCGGCTGTACACAACCTTCCTTGTTTCTAGGTTCCAAAGTTTATAACCTTTTAAACCATCCTTATACCTAATAAAGATGCACCTTTTAGATTTACTATCCAACTTGGTTATTTTCTCCTTTGGAACATGTACATATGCATCACAACTAAATACCCTCAGATGTGAAAGAAAGGGTTGTTACTAGTCCATACCTAATGTGGAGAGGTATCCTCCAATGTTGATGAAGGTGATCTATTAACAAGGTAACATGTAGTCTCCACCACCTCTGCCTAGAATTCATGTCCTAACCCGACACGACTGAGCATGCTTCTTTCCTTTTCCATCAACATCCTATTCATTCTTTCTATAACTCCATCTTGTTGAGGTGTGTATGGATTAGTCTTCTATCGTGCTATAACACACTTAGTTATGTAAAAAAATCAAATATTACCTTGTCATACTAATACCAACCATGTGGCCCTACAACTATTCACACATGGGAGTCACATGTTCCAAAGATCAAGATATAATATTTATTAATTTGAAATCATATTTTACCAAGACTAGCATCCATTCCATAATCAATAGTCAACTCATAATCATTAATCATAATACTACAACTATCACCCACTTACGCTCAAGTACATATGTATTGTCTTAGAACATATCATGTTAGTACAATTGTCTTAAAACAAGACAATTCCTTCATGCAATCATATAGACACATAATCATATAATGTAATTAATCAAACATTCAAGCAACCTATAAACACACCATGTTAAATAAACAAATATATGACATAATCAAACTCATACTTCAATGTACCTCAGGGGGGCTAACACATCTGCATAAGACAATCCATATTAGTACAACACAATTTCACAATTATATCGACTCATACCTGAATATCATAGCCATGACCATCTGCACAGGCCAATCCAAATTATCATGATACATATAACATGTAGATATTAAATGAAATGACCATAATCATCATGCATATGACCACAATGCATATACCAACAAGTTACTATCATTCATGACTACTCAATGCATGTACATATGACCACACTGATTAACTAGCATCTATCATGCAGGTAACCAAAACAACACTATAATGATAAACATGCATATAATAACCATTAATCATAATACCTGCATGCAAAACATACAATACCTATATGACGATATGTTCTTACCTAAAGGTCCAGTGTTCAAACCTCGCTTTGATTATCTGCATCCCCTGCTCTATCTCATCCAACACATTAGCATCATAACATACCAATAAAATCATGATGACACAAATTGCAACACTGACAATCCCAATGCATGCATAACAAACACATAGAAAACTAACATACATACATGATAAACACATTATGTCCATCCAGTTCAAGTGTTGAACCTAGTAGTTTTGATACTGCCTAGCAGTACCATCTATCGCCCAAAGAGAATTTAAACCCACTCTCATTCCACCCTATAACACCCTCCTCCCACATTTTCCCAATTTCATGAGTCTACCGGGATAAATATGTGACGAGGAGTTACTATTTTATATGACTCAACCTCCCAAGTACAATTAAGGAAGTGGAATTGACAAATTGAAACCTTACTGACCTTCCTAAGGATCTACAAGACCCAAATGAGCTAAACCACCCCTCCAAATATCCAAAACCTGAGTCAAATTATTTCTTCTTTGACCTAGACTCTGAGCCGCATGTAAAAGCCCACATCCATCTGACTATAAGCCTCTAGTCACTTGCATAATCCTACAAGGGAGCGACTGCAGTCCTAATTTCTTGTTAAGTGTTTGCAACTGTGAAATCTATGCCACCTTTTCAAGGCTAGACTCCAAATCACTGCCCATAAATTAATGAAACTTTAAAAAAAAATGAATCACACAAAGATAAAGCTTCTAACACAAAACTTAATCGAGGTATTTACCTAACCAAGCCTACCGTTGACATTTTTTTTATCAAACATCTAATCTACAGTTCATGAATGCATATATGAACATAGTGGTCTAAAACTTATCTTGGATCAACTAGGAAGGCCTAATTCCCTCTCATAATAGTTGAAATAACATTTTTTAGTCCATGCATAAATCAACCATTCATATATTCATTAAACATGTCAATATCCATAGACATGATACATCATATAACCAACATATAACTAACAAATAACCAACATATAAACCATGGAAACCCAACCATAATATCACCATAATAATCAATACATGTGTTCATAGATCATAATAGTCTAAAATACATCTTATTAAAATTTGAAAATGCCAACCAAGTCACTAAATTCCACATACTACTAGACCATAGATTGGGCTGAACCAAATATTTCTTTTAGCCAATCAACCCCATGCCATATTCCAACCATGAATGTGGCATCTCATGGAATAACCAAAACACAATGAAATCAGAGCTTCTAGAGGTCAAACTACCTCAACCGTCAACCGGTGATTCCATCTCACCGTCTGACATCACTAACCATCACCATATAGGTCTCTACCCAAGCTATCCTGAGCTCTAGAGCATTTGTTTCAACTCAGCTCCAGGACTAGGAGCTCAACCCATAGCAGCCATAGGGCTCCAGAGCGTTTGTCCAACCAAGGCTCCATGACTAGTAATTCAACCCAACAAGTGCTCTAGAGCTAGGGAAAAATTTAAGGATGGATATTTATTTGAAAGTTTATAAACCTTGGTGAATCTTAGTAATCTATAATAGAAAAACATAAAATGTTTGATGACATTTTTGTAAAAATATCTAAAATTATAATTATGTTATATTAGTATACATAATATCTTGGTAATTTTTAAGGTAAAATGATTTTATATTATAAAACTTGGGTGAATTAATTTTAGAAAAAATGGAAATTGACAAATATTTGTTTTGGAAAAAGTATAGAAAAGTATCCCACCTGTGAATATTAGCCCCTAAAATTTTCCCTGTCCAAAGCGTTTCTCCAACAAAGGCTTCCACGAGTAGTAACTCGTCCCAAGTTTTTCCAAGGCTTCCAGAGCATTTATCCAACCAAGGCTCCAAGAACTAATAACCCAACCCACAACCATAAGGAACATGAGCACCAACGAGAAAACAATTAGGAAAAGCCACAACACCATTGTTATCTACGAAATGGAAATACCAGGCAAAACCATTGTCAATCTAGGGAATCCTTCATGCTAATGACAACTCATAACCAAGAATTCACATGTGTCTACCATGCATTCCAAGACTAGCAAGGAAACTATACATGCAACTAGATACCTGCAAAGAAATCCAACCATTGTCGTTGATCCACCTATTACCTTGTGCTCTTTTTCTTTCCTTTTCCTTATTCCTCCAAATATAATGCATGCCAAAGTGCTCCAAGGATGCTCCAAGAATATTCTAAATGTGCAAGAGTATACGAGAGAGAATGGAATGAGAGAGCCGAAGAATGAACCAATAAAAGCTAACACTAACAAAAGGCAAGCCAAATTCCCTAAACTAATCCTCCGAATACTTTTTATTATTGAAGCCTCAATTTTCTTCTTTTTTCTTTCAATTTCCCTCTCATGCAAATCTGTGACATTTCACCTTCCTTTTCTCCTATTTTTCATTATTTTCATAAATAAAATGTCAATTAATGCCTCTTTTCCTTTTCAATGACTTTGTCAATTTCCTTAGCCATAATAAACCAAAAATGACACACACTAGAATTTTTTTCCCACCATTCAACTTGGAATATGTGTCAAATGTTTCAAGCGGGCTCCGAAGAGGAAATACAATCATGCATCATTACCAGCGTTATATGAAACATTGTGTTTTGGAAAAATTCTTTATACACCATCGTTATATATAATACCAAAGAAACATGGCGATATATATATATATATAAATAGTATAATATATATATATATATATATATATATATACCAAAACAACATTATATATGAAACAGTGTAGAGGCCACCATGTTTAATGCAGTGCGGAGACCATCATCAAATTTGCTGCATACACAACCAAGCTCTCAAAATATCTTGTATTGAACTACTGAACGTCTTAAGAAATATTTTGCAATGCTAAAAACATCGTAGCAAAATTTCAAAAAATCTCTGCAATTCTTTAAAATATTTGAAGATCAGATATACGCATCGTAAAAAGAAATGAAAAAGAACTTAGAAAATGCTTTAGTAAACAGGGCTGACTGAAGGCTCGCCGATGTGCACTTTCTTTCCCTCTTCGATCTTCACCTCAAAATTCTAAGTCTCCTCCATACTTCAAGAAGCGATCTCCCTACTCCTTCACATCTGGATCATCGGTGGCGTTTATCAACGTCCTACTTACTGTAAAACAGGTACGTTCTTTAATGCAAAAACATTAATCAATGCTTCCAACGCACAACCAACAATGACACTATCATAACCTTCAACAATCAATGCTTCAAAATCAGACTCAAAAGGTCATCATCCATGGCTACCTATCCACTGCAAGTAACCACCATCCGGAAAGTCAGACCAGCGATATTCACTAAGCCTAACGGTTGGAGTGTGGACCATTTCAGAGAGAATAAAACGTATACTAACACCATCAGCAATGTATATGTGTCAGAGCAGATACCAGAGTGTACTAACAACGTATTATATGTCAGCAATGTATTATATTTCATAGCAGAGTAGAGAAGCAACTCTTTTATATGCAGGTGAATAATAGACAAAGAGCAGTGTTTTGTATGCAATCCAGAACATAGGCAGAATAGGGAGTTACAAAGCAGAGGGAAGCCAAAAATGACATTGGAGAAATGATAGAGTTTGCAACTAGAATTTAGCTGAGAAAGTATTCATAAAATGTAGAACTGATGGCATAAATGACCTGCACAAAAAGGCCATAAAACTAATGGCTCAAATATGAGTAGGGCAGGATATTGCCCGCTTTGATACCATGTTAAACCCACACATGGCAACAAGAGAATATGAAAGATAAAACAAGAGAGTACATTTTTTATTAACAACTGATATACATTTATAGTACATGGTTTGACCGTTGGGTTTCACATCCCAAGGTCTCTTGGACTTCCTTAATCTATTCTGTTTCCACACTAACCCATAGAGGATTAGGTGTCCAACAGAAACAATTGTGTCTCAGTAACTTATTAACTGTAAAAATAGAATGTAAAAATAATTACATATTGTACAATAATAATCTCGAAGGATTAGTTAACATTCCCCCCTTAATTTGAAGGGACATCTGACATGCTGAGTAAGATTCTAAACTTTACAAACTTTTCACGTCCCATTAGCTTTGTAAATATGTTTTTGATTTTCTCTGAAGTAGGACAATGTGTTAGATGAATAACCTTGGCCTCCACATAGTGTCGAATCAAGTGATATTTGGTGTTAATATGCTTGCTTTGATGATGAAACTTGGGATTATTGACAGCCTGAATTGCATAAGAGTTGTCAGCGAGTAGTGCAATTGAAAACTTTGGTTTCTCCTGCAAGTCTTCAAGTATTTTGCGAACCAAATTATTTCATTTTTAGCTTGAGTTGCTGCAACATATTTGGCTTCATTGGTAGAAACAACAAGAACAAATTTCTTGTGTGATCTCTAACTGATGGATGCTTATCCAAGACCCATAAAATAAGCAAAAGTAGAGAGTCCAATCTCCTTATCTCCATCAAAATTGGAATCTGAATATCCAATGAGATGGAAATCGACAACTTTGGAATATTTGATACCATATATTAGAGTACCTTTCAAATACTTGAGCACTCATTTTGCTGCAATCTAGTGACCTTCACATGGTTGATGCATGAATCTCGAAAGTATCTGTACAAGAGAAGCTATGTCAAGTCGAGTAGTAGTTAGAAAATTCAAACTTCCAACAAGTTTCCTTTACTTTGTTGGATCTTCAAACATACTTCCTTCAATGGAAGTAAGCTTCAAATTCTCCTCCATAGGAGTAGCGACATGATTACAATCCTGCATCCCAAATCTGTTCAATAGTTGTCCAATACACCTTTTATGAGAAATGAAAAAGTATTTGGGTTTCTGATCAACTTCAATCCCTAAATAATAATGTGATAGGCCCAAATCTATCATGTCAAAAAATTTCAATAATTCGCTTTTAACATACACTATATAGTCATCATTGTTTCCTATGATCATAAAATCATCTACATACACAACCAAATATACAACTGACTTTCCAATTTTCTTAACAAAAATATTTGCATCATATAGATCAAATAAATTATAATTCAACTTGAGAAGGTGCTCAGTTAACTTTTCATACCATGAATAAGATTCTTGTTTCAATCCATACAAAGCCTTCACTAAATTACATACCCTTTTCGCTTTTCCTTTGGCAGCAGAACCTTGGGGCTGAAACATATAAATATCCTCCTTCAAATATCCATTCAAAAAAGTTTTTTTAACATCCATATGGTGTATTCTGAGCTGCAATAGAAAAAAATGTTTTAATTGTGGCCCATTTTGATGTAGGAGCAAATGGTTGTGTGTAGTCAACACCTTCCTTCTAAGCATAGCCTTTTGCTACAAGCTTTGCCTTGTATTTATCAAGCAAACCATCTTCTTTGTATTTGATCTTATAAACCCATTTGCAACCAATAGGTTTGACAACTAAAGGAGGATCCACTAACCTCCAAGTTCCATTCTTAAAAAGTTGATCATATTCCTTTTTCATTGCATCCTTCCATTCATCACAACTAGTAGCTTCTTCAAAACAATTAGGTTCACTAATTGTATAATGATTGAATTTGGAGGCATGAGAAACATTACCTGAATCAACTTTAGAAGACATTCCTATTTCAAAATCATCATACTTGCTTGGAAATTTTCAAGCACGTGTAGATCTTCGTAAAGGTTGTTGAAGTGTTTGTGATAGCTTTTCATCCTGAAGTACAGGTTCTTCAGGAACACTTTCTCACCCTGCAGAAACAACACTATCCTCCAAATTTTCTTTAGCAATAACATCCTCATCATTCTCATGAGTCAAAGATGGAAAAACCACAGACTGATCCAGAATGGGAACCCCCCCTTTAGTATGTGGAACATCATTATCAGAATCAAAATCGAAACCTTTAGATGAAAATTTCTCCAAATGAGCTAATTGTCTATCAACAGTGGAACTATCTTTATCTGATTCAAGAAAAATAAGATATCTAAAAAGGATGAACTTCTTTTTCTCCTCATCATAGAACCTATAAGATTAGGAAGTAGCAAAATATCCCAAGAAAATACATTTGCAACTCCTAACACCCAACTTGTTGTGTTGATGTTTAGGAATTAATGCATAGAATAAAGAACCAAAGACTCTAAAATGTTGAACAACAGGAGGACGATTATACCACATTTCATAAAGAGATTTATTATTTATGATAGAAGAAGGAAAATGATTGTGAATATAAGTTGCACAAAGCACCGCTTCTCCCCAAAACATCATCTTAACATTCCTAAAGAACATTATAGATCTAACCATATTAAGCAAAGTTTTATTCATACATCTGGCAACACAATTATGTTGTGGTTTATACGGTATGGTAGTCCGATGTTTGATTCCATTGTCCTTCAAATATTTTTCAAAAACATGAGAAGTATACTCTTCACCGTTATCAGTTCTGAAAATGCCTATATTCTGTTGAGTTCCATTTTTAATCATCAAATGAGAATTTTTAAAAACTTCAGACACTTGCAACTTATCCTTCAACAAATACAACCAACACATTCTCAAGTAATCATCAATAAATGTCAACACATATTTATGTCTATTGCAATTGCAACAGGCATAGGTCCACCTAAATCTGAATGTATAAGACCTAATTTTTGTGAAGCTATAAAATAAGAACTATGAAAAGGTTATTTACAATGTTTTCCTAAAACACAAGCATCACAAGGTGTAATCTTTATTGGAAGTGTCGAAAGACCTTTAATACCTTGTTTTTTGATAATTTTGATGCTACAATAATTGATGTGACCAAATCGAGCATGCCACAACAAGTTGGCAGAGAAGATATCACTTTGTTGTGCCAAGAGAGCATAATTTTCACGACAATTAGTAGATGAAGTAGCATTTACTTTTAAAATAATACCTTCTTCCACACTAGTCATAACAATTGCATGATCAGGTGCTCTTCTTATCTCGATGATGCCAAGAAATATGAATAGAATGCTCCTGTTACCGAATATGGATAAGAGACATCAAATTTCGCTCAAACTATGGAATATAAAGTACATCCTATAGAACATAATTTGCAATTTTTTTTATCTTCAAATGAATAGACCCAATGCCAGATCATTTAATTTGAGACTTCCTAGAAAAGTAAATAACACCATCAATATCATCACCGAAAGGTAAAAACGAAAAATGCCTAAATGCCATATGACAAGTGGCTCGTGAATCCAAAATCTAACTATCTCGCCATGAAGAAAGTGCAGTGATGTAAACACCATTAATGTTAAAATTACAGTGAGAAACAATGTAATGTGCAGACTATGATGATTTCCCCTTATCTGGTGGTGGTTGATCTTTCTTTTCATTCAATTGTTCTCTCCTTTCACTGAGTTTCTCCCAAGGGATTTTACAGTTAGTAATAGTATGACCAATTTTACCACATCTAAAACATTTGATAGTGAGTCTATCATTAAGATTTCTTTGTTGTCTATCATTTTATTCTTTGTCTCCCTGATTACTTTGTTCCTCCATGCCTCTATAATGTCTCCTACCACAACCTCTAGTACTTTTATCACCTCTAGAAATTTCAACATGAGACTTATGATCCTTTTATGCAAGGCGCAAAGTTTCTACATTAGAGTTAGGTGGGGCCTCTTTCTTCACAAAGGCCTTTTCTCTCTCAGCTATTTTTTTTACAATTTTATCAAATGTAATGTCTTTTAACCACCCACTAGCTTGTAGAGATTCCAAATAGTGTGAATAGATAGGTTGAAGGACTTTTATAAAAGTTGTATGCTGTAAATCTACTTTAATTGCAGTGGCTTCTATATCATGAAAAATGGCTTTTATTTCAGAGGCACTCTTCAAAGGATCATTATACTTCATCTCCAAATTAAACAACTTTAACAATAACTAGATAATTTCGAGTTCTAGGTGCGAATCATACAATTCCTTTAACTTATTTATTGCCTCGAATGCAGTACCATAAGAAACGATATATGGACTTACCTCTTCTGTCACCGACGCAGTTATTAATGCATATGAATTGTTGTCTTTTGTCTCCCAAATTGCACGCTGCTTCTCGTTATCACGTGGCTCTACTGTAATTTCTTTTCCATCACTAACCTTCTTTGCTTGACAAACTCCTCACAAATCGTTAAAAACAAGAGAAATTTTAAGCTTTCTAAAGCACCCTTGATAATTTTGCTTTCCATTAAGAACAACTCCAATTATGGAAACTATTGAAGTCATAATTGTTATGCAACCAAATATTCTTCAAATCCTTTCAAATTCAAAATATATGCAATACCTCTGAAAAGATATTAAAAAAATTCTCCTCTTGTTTCAAAAAAAGTTGGCTTTGTGGTTTAATGTGAAGTTTCAAAAATAGCCTAAAAGAGATTTAGGTTCAAATATTATTAGCCTCAAAATATTTAATGTTAAAAAAATACGTACTGTCATTAAATTCTTGTTTAGTAAATTTAATGCAAATACTATCCAAATTCTTGTTTGCGGATAGTACAAATACCATTTACTATTTTTTAGAAATTTCATTGTAAGTAAACTCTTGTTTAATGTAGTAAATGCAAATAAAGCCTCCCAAAATTAGAACAATGAAACTGAGACTTTTAGCAAATAGTCCAATGATTATTGTCATTGACAATTTTTATTGAGAACAAAAAGCACTCAAAACTCCAACATGTATTCTAACTTCCAAGAATATGTTAAAAAAAAACTTTATACCACTAAATTTCTTCAATTGTCTTTCATTATCACCATGCACCACTCCACTGGGCTATCGTTCTGCAAACTTACAAAGAGTTAATAGTTTGAGCATCCGAGACAGTTATGTCTGAGTAACTTATTAACTATAAAAAAACAAAAAGTAAAACTAATTGCATATTGTACAATGACAATCCCAAGGATTAGTTAACATGTGTAAGTTTTTCCGTCACTTTATGCCCCTTTAAAATAAAAAATAAAAATTATGTTATAAATATAAAAACAATGTCCA
>APFE030545479.1:0-21558 GCA_000404065.3 Pinus taeda | reverse complement strand
GGTAACTTTGATGCGATCCAAAATCAACACTCATTGAGTTTTGATCTTGACAATCAAGAGGATAATCAAATTTTTTATTAGAGCTCCTTACCCTTGTGTTTCTCCTCATTTGCAAAAATAAGAGAAAATTATAAGCAAGAAGATAAGCGAGTGGTCAACACTATAAAGGATAAACCTTCTCATGAATTGGTCGAGGAAATCATTTGCGACATAGAAGCCTCCCTAGCTCTAGATTTGAAATTATCGAGTTCCATTGAATTTCAAATTACAGATGAAGGCTTGGAGGCTGAAACATATGATCAAATGATGCAAGAGGACTCTGTACCACTATGTTTCGAAACATTTCAATTTTTAAAGAAATTTTTTCATAATATCTCTAAAGCAAAGGATGAGCAGCCTGTAGAGTGTCATGCAATCTCATTAAAACTGATGGAAAATAGGTTGCAACAATATTTGCAAGTTTTTCATGACCCAATAGCTAATGTGTTGGATGATATCTGTAGTAAAATTCCTTATCCATTAGCTAACTATGAGCCTAAAAAGAATGTTGATATAATCTTGATCTGACAGCCGACTTTAGTGTCTTGTTCAGTATGAGTTTCATTACAAAGCTCATACCAAAATTTGCAGTCATATCAAGAGAGTAATGAAGAAGATTTTTGTTTTGTTGTTGATCATCAAGAAAAATTAGTCATTCATGAGTTTCAGGATCCTTTTGTCAATTTTCTGCAGTCACCAAAGAAAGAAAAAATAGATGTTAGGAAAATTTTAAAACGAAAGTACGAAGACTACCTGGAGCAAAGCAGTAACGTATTAGATGGGTTGGAAATCAATACTTTCGCAGCATTATTAAGGTCAGTAGGTGGGTTTGTGCTTTGCGATTTCATCAAGATTCAATATGTTGACAAATTTCCATGGGAGTTTTCTTTTAGTAGTTCTCTCTTCTTGCTCATAAATAAGCACTTGCGGAGAATTCAAAAAGTAGCTAGAATGCTTACTTGGTTGCATTGGTTGTTTCATTTCACTTGATTAGGTGATGAATGGAACAATTAGAGTAGGTTTTATCGAATAAGCTCCATTTTGAGCATCTTTTTCAGTTTGTCAATTGTGTTTTAGTATTGAGTCAGTTTTCAGTTGAGTAAAAGTCAGTTTGTGTCTTTGAGTCATCCGTATTTAGTCATGTATTTCAGATTGAGTTTTTTTTTTTTTTACTCCATGCCCAATGGATAAGGATATTTGGTCTATGTGTTCTTGGCACCTCCAAGGAGCTATCATCCCCAATGGAGCCAATGTTAGAGTGAGTATTTTCATACTGCCATCAGTGATCAAAATTTATCTTTTCATATTCATTTTAGGTGTCCCACATAGAAATTTTTTATCATTCCACTAGGTCATGCAAAAAAATAGTCATTAATGGTATTCCTAGTCCAAAAACATCACTCTTCCCTAAATGTGATTACTTGTTGGCATAGTTTCATATCTTGTTTATTGTACATCATCCATAAAGTTATTTTTATCATGCCATTTGTATTAGTCATGAGGTCATTATGTCATCTTGAAATTCAGTCCTTCAAGGTTTCATTAGGTCTTTTAGGGTGTTTCAAGGTTTCATTAGGTCATTAGGGTTGCCAAGGATCCATTCCATTGCATAAGACCAACAAGTAAAGGGTGATCAAATAACATCCCTTCACCATGTGAAGATGATTTGTAGAGAGAAATTCTTATTTCATTATATAATTTTATGTCTTTCAAATGTAATAATTTCACCATACCAAGCTATTAACTCAGTGTTCCAAAGATTCCAGACCATCAAAAGATCAATTTTTCAAAGGAAATAGTCAAGTGAAAGGGTAAAGTTTCCAAATCATCATTTTCCACAAGCACTAAACCATAATTTCCTCACCCATTGAGCTAGGTTTAGCTATGGAATCAGAGACATCTGAGTATATGAGGCATAAGGGAGGTCATTTCAGCAAGTATGAGGATATTCCAGCTCATAAACATCATGTCTCCATCATTTTTCAAGAAGTCATTCCAAGGGACAAATCATTTGCCACACATAGGGTCGGTTTTTCTTCAAACTATGTTTTAAACCAAACAGGGATGAATTTGGCAACAATGAGAGAGTTTTTTTCCATATTAGGCCAAGGATGAAAAACCTCCTTCACTTTTTACACAGGTGTCATGGTTTTAGAGAAATGTCAAACATACAGTGGCTACAAGAGTGTTGATGCACTTCTGGAGTGACTTTGGAAAAATCACTATTTCTTCTATCTGGAGTCTCGAAATGACTTTCTTGATGCATCAAATGATAGCTAGACAATAATAGCTTTCCCATGAGCTATCATGCACTCAATTTGGAGTTGAGGAAGACCTCCAAAGGTTTCTTACAAGAGAACACTTCATTTTTGCACCCTCATTTTGCACTTTTTGACCAGTCTTGGGAGAATTGACTTTTCAAGGGCTATAGTTGACCATTTTCAGTGCTTGATAGGTAAATTGTGTCTCCAAGAGAGAGATCTATCCAACGGGCTATCATGAGCTCAATTTGGACACCGGGAAAGCCTCCAAAAGTGGCCTGCAAAAATGTGTTGTGCATAGAGCAGGAGGCACTGCACATAGAACAGGAGGTGCTCCACATAGATGAGGGAGGGTTGCGCATACAAACAGTGTACTACACATAGGGCCTGTTTTCCAGTGCATTTTTTCGCGGAACTGCGCATAAAACTGGAGCATTGCGTAGCTATACAAGGCGTTGTGAATAGGGCCAACAAACACCAAAACCATCATAACAACCATTCAAATCGCTCCTTTTGCTACCAAGAGCCTCAAGCAAGCAAGAATACTCCCTAATCTATCCTCCCAACACTCTTTTCAAGATTTCTAAGTTGGTTTTATATTAAAATTTTCAAAGCCTAGGTTGTCTAAAGACCCTCCCTGCTTACCATATCCCTTATTTCCACATTCTATAGTCAAATCCCTCCACCTATCCCCTATACCCTAATCCCCCAAACAAAATCCCTCCACCTATCCCCTATACCCTAATCCCCCAAAACAAAATCCTTAAACTCTTATTTACCAAATAGTCCCTATTAACAAATACCCTCTCCTTATCACTCTCACATCATACATATCTCATCGTACATGAAACAAAATCCTCTCCCCTTCCCTTATCCCTATTCACCATAACTCCCACTTCCTGATTACCTTCTCTAGGGTTTCTAAAGATTCAAACTCAAAAACATGGATAAAGAGGATAACGATTATGAGGAGAAAGATAAAATCACTCAGGCTACCTCGGAAGCAAAGGATGCCAAAATCAGGAAGCTTAAGACCAGTTTACAAAGGGCCAAATATATCATCTCCTTTTATGAGCAAGAGAACAAGCAGTTAGAGGTCGAGTAGGAATTGATGCAAACCAAGTACATCAAGGAAAAGAGGGAGGATAAGAAGGCCAAGTTTTAGCTTGATGAGGCTTATGGAGATTATGGAGAGCCGAATGATGAACAAGGATAGAGAAAAAGACTCGGAACAAGATTTGTAACATAAGAGTCAAGCAAATAAAGATAAGGCTAAACAAGCACTCGAAGGAAAAAAGGAGGGTGATAGGCTTAGGTTGCTTACTGAAGCTTCCTTGGCTGATCCAAACACTTGATGGTGGTGGTATCCCACAAATTTTGTGCAATTTTGAGCAAGTTTTGAGAATTTTTGCATTTTTGAAGAATTTTGCAGCTTTTGACACAGAACTTTTGGCTCTATGCGCAGCGCCACTAGTGTTGTGCTTTTCCTAAGGGAATCCAATGAGGAAATGGTTAGTAGTTTTGGATTCACAATTATGAGTACATGCACCCTGTGCACCTTCTAAGCTTTGTGCATTTTCTAAGATTTTGGAGAAAAACTAATCAACCAAAAGGTCATAAAACACCCAAAAAATGACCTTTTTGCCCTCTTTTTGAGCCACAGAAGCAGTCTTCGGAGAACCCATTTTTTAGGGGTCAAGTGAACTCTAAATGGGAAACTAAAGGCAGATTTGGAAAGTAGACAGGACAGGCTTTGCAATGAGTTATCATGATCTCAATTTGGACACCGAGAATACCTCCAAAATGATCCTGCAAAACATGTTGTACATAGAGCTTGGGCAGTGTGCATAGAACAATTTTCTGCTCAATTTGCACTTTACTGTGCCATGGCTGTAGTTTTTGGGTTTTCTTTCATGGATTATTTTTTACTGATGTAAATGGTGACTAGGCATGTAAATAGGATGAATATTAGTTACCAGAGGGTAGATTCATTGGATCAAAAGTTCTCTTGAAGTCAAATGAATTAGTTTCCTCCCTTTTAGAGGCAAGTTGTTAGGGTTGCCTAGATTCTAGTTTCCTGTTCAGATTTTGATGGATTTGTTCATTATCTTAGGGATTCAACCCCTGAGGATGGGAGGAGGTTTAATTGAGATCTATATCTTATTCTCCTTTCCCATTGTAAAGGGTTGGACTCAGCTGGATGCTCATGCTTTGAGTAGACATCATGTTGTATCAGTTTTAGCAGGAGATTAATGAAAAATTGCAGTTATTTCTTTGCGATCCATGTGGTATGATGTTTAGTTAAGTTTTCTCTATTGTGATCATATGTTAAAAAGAAAATTGTACTTCATCCATCATTTCATTGCTTTTAAGTGGATGTTTTCAAGTTGATAGGCAGAACCCATAATATTTATGCTTTGTTTTGGGAAAATATTCACAGTCTATGTTTTCTTCAGTTTAGGAAGAACCCATGTTGCTTACATGCTCTTTATAGCTCCTCACATGTCTTTGAATCACCTCACCCATCAAACCCTAGAGTGATGAGCCTTGTGCCTACCTTTCCCCATCAAACAACCTGCAATTTTGACCTAATTTCCTTGCCCTAACTCTTTGGCTCCTCCCGATCCAACAAAACCCTTCAAAATCAAATCAAACCTTGTGCTATTATACCTAGCCTAATACCAGTTTCTAGATCCAGTCAATTTGGCTGAGATCCTTACGGAGAGAGCCCTTTCCTAGCCTAGTAAGGCTAGCTACTTGGCTAAGCATGGTTTGTGGTTACCCTGGCATTGCCTTCCTTTAGCCTGAGGTTCAATCCAGGTGATAACACTACCAATATGATATTAGTCCCTTTCAATTTTATGCCCCAAAATTAATGATCGAATATCCAATATTTAAGTTAATTAGATTTATTTACAAATCTCACAAGGTATATTATCTAATCAAGGTCAATAATTTTCTATAAGTGATGAAGAGTGAGCCACTTTCCACCAAACCATATGTGTGGTTGTTTGTTCTATCTTTTGCAGCTACCCACCTTGCAATAGATAATGAAGTGTTGAAGGAGGTTCTCAATTATCCATAATAGGGTGGATACATGAAGTGCATTCTCCTTCAGCAATTGAAATTCATTAGTTCTCTTAAAATGCCACTAATTCTAGATCTTTCCCAAGTTTTATGAATGGTTTCACTAGTAATGCCTTTCAAAATTTGTATTATGGATGATTAGATAGTTGTCACTTTCTTGTAAAAAATTAAGCTTCAAGCTCTTTAGAGCATTATTTGTTTTAACAAAACTCCAGTAATTAATATGGATTCTACCTATCTGAGAGTCAAGTTATTTTCAAGCCTCTTCGTAGTCTAGGAGAGGGTGGAGACTACTTGTACATTGGATTTTTCTCTAAAGTGGTGAAAGGAAGAAAAATGAGAGATGGGGAACTGTTGATGCCTCTAAAATAGTTGCATCAACATCGGGGAAAACCACCCGGTCCGGACCTTAGCGCAGCTCCTTTTCTGTTTGGTGTGGTGGCTCCGACTGGATACAATGGGACCAGTTTCCTGTTGATGTATGAGTTGATGGGTGATTGTTTTGTAATGTGTAACGAAGGTGATAAGTGTTTTATCCTACAATTAAAAAATATACAAATATGCTAATCTAACCTGGGTATCCTGTTAACAATGCCATTTCTGATTATTTCTACTAGACAAATAATGATAAAGATGGCTTATTCGTAAATAGAAAAATGTATTCATATAATGGTTACTTTGTTTAAGAAGTTAAACAAAGTAATTATAAAAACATTATTGCATTTATCACAATATATATCACTAACATATATATTCAAATGATAACAATTCTAAAACCTTCAGAAACGATATGCTAAAGAATTGTCTAAAAACATACATATATCAATAATAGCAAGTTTTAATAAATGTTCATCGAAATAGATAAATAAGACAAAAATAGTGATAATAGTACTGTATGCATTTAAATTATTTTGATGTAAAAAACACTCTGATTCCACTTTCCTATTCGAGAAAACCTCCAAAAGATGCAAAAGTGGAAGTCTTGAAAAAAGCTTCTTTCACAAAAATGCAGAATGTTTAAAAAAAATATTTCGAAGTACAGAAATGCAACTCCCAAGTCAAGTTTTTTATAATTTGAGGACCTTCTCTAAATACATGAAAGGGTCTTAAATAATAAAATAAAAACTAACTATCAACAAAAATTGCTATGTGCTATTTTAACTGTACACATGAAAATCTAGGATTTACTATAAAAATACCAGTGCAATAGTGATTGAACTAATTCATTCAATTGACTTCTTTTCTTGTGCTTGTAGCTGACAGATTGTGAGCATGGTCCAGATTTCTGGAGGTTGATTCATCCTGGAGTGTAGCTGGGATATGTAGGTGGCATTGGAGAGTTCGAGGATCATGCAGTTGACCGCATCGGAAAGACATTTCATGGCCATCTGCTAGCTATGTGGCTTGACTAGAAAAAACTAGAATGTTTCCCATGTCAAGTTTTGGACTCCTCTGATATGTTTTTCTCTATTTGCCAACTCCTGTCTCCAATGATGTTCCAGTTCCTTTGCTTTCGAGAGTTTACCTGGAGAGCAATCAGAGATCAAATTACTAATTCGATCAAACCATTCATTGCCGCTCTACATCTAGAAGTTGTTGTTTTAGCTTTCATTAGCTGGAACTCCCATTCAGAAAATAGGATTTCCTTGTGTGATTCTTGTATTTTTGACAAGTTGGAAGCCATTCCTTCTACGGAATCTTGCCAAGAAAGAAAATTTGTTATCATTTCATCTATTTTATCCAATTGCAGTTTGGCGTCCACTGTCTTCTCAATTAGTGATGCAGAGATACCGCACAATGGATTGTGGTGGGCCCCAGTATTGCAGCAATAATGCTACAACTCCTGGGACTCCCTTCTTTAATTTTATCAACCCGGTAGTTCGTAACAAACATGGAAGCGACGGTGCTGTATGCACAAGTACTAGCTCTTGCCGCAGCTGTCACTTGGTCAGCTGGCACAAGTCCGCTAGGAGCTTAAGCCAACTTCTATGAGCTCTTAGAAGAAGATTTTTAATTGATGGATGAAAGCTAACTCAAAGGAAGCTAATATACTTGCGGAAAGAAACTGAAAAGCAGAAAGGAAATGCAAACCCTAGCAAACCCTAATTTTACAAAGTAGCCCTACTGAAGCGAAAAAGAGGATACAAGCTATTGAAAGAGATGCCATTGACTTATAGGAAGGTAAAATACATGTGTCTAGGTTATCACTATCTGAAGAAAACATCTTTTTTTTTGTATTTTTGATTAAGTTGTTAGAATTATCATGCATGTGCTTTTAACTGGTTTTGACTGTGCAGAGGTGGATTGGCGAGAGGAAATGCTTGCGGAAGGTTGGGAAGGTTCAAAGAGGGTCCAAGGAGTCCCTAACACCCTTCCTGAAATTTTTACAAAGATTGGCTATCAAGAAACCTCATTTGTGAGCTTCTACAGGAAGTCTGCAGGGGTTCTACAGGATGTTCAAGAATTTCTACAGGATGTTCTGTAATTTTTCTACAGGATGTTTAGAAATGGGACTTTGGAGCATGGATGGAGGGAAAAAGATGGAGGAATGGGTATGGAGGTGAAATAGGGGTGTGAAGAGGTCTAGGACTTGGGGAATGGAGCTGAGGAGGGGCAAGGATGGTGGGATTTGTTCAAGGAAGACTGAAGCAATGTTGCACAAAAATTAGGGCTTTGGGAGAAAATGGTAAACGTGAGGCAAGGATTCTAAGTAGAGGGTGCAGTGGATGGTGCTGATGGAGAATAAGCAGATGAAGAAGTGGTACAGGTGCTATGCAAGTCGTTTTTCCAATCTGAACCAACAAACGCTTGTAAATTCAAAGACCTAGTTACGTTGACCTAATATGCTAGCTGCCAGTAAAGAGAATGAACAGAAGTGTGACCTGCAATGAAACCATGTATTTTAACTCATGCAACTAAGAAAACAAAATTATGAACTTGTAACCAACTTCTACACATGAAAATCAAACACTAGTGATTGCATGGCAAAGCAAAATGAGTGTTTTTGTAGGCAGCAAAGTCATCCTAGTCACAGCTCCTGATCCCACTGAGGGAGAGGTGAAACCACAGATGTTTGATGGTCCTTTTCTTGAAGCTTTTTATGTTAACAACCTATCAACTAAATCTGAGCATGAAAAGATATTTTACTCATCAAAAACAACCTAAATAACAAAACAAGGTTTAAATCTAAATAGCAGATTTTATTCTAAGAATGCAGCAAAGACACATGAAAGTAAACAAAGGAGGTACTGGGTGCTTGAGATGGGCCCAACCCCAAGAGCTACAACCTCCTAAGAGAGATTTAGAGCTAGTACAAATTTGGATTCATCTTTATTGATCAAAAGAAATGTTACATTCCAAAAATTGTCCAGAAGGAGAACTTGAAAATGTGCTAAAAGCAAAGCTAATCTACTGCCTAAAATCGAACTACAAAAGGAATACAAAATGACTAACTATTGGCTAACCAAAATGACTAACTGAAATGAGGCCCTAATCCCTCTTATTTATACAAATTGAGGACCCCAACAGTCCTCCCAAACTTTAGGGACTCGACTGCCCAAAACTTGTAGTTAACAACAGTCCTACTTGACTTGCTTGGCTGCCTTTGTGATAATTGATTTGGTGGCTCTTGAACTCCGAGATGATGGTGGAAAATTCGAGGTAAGGGCCCATAAATGAAGGGGACAGCTTCCTACAAATCCTCTCCCTTGTTCTCCCACGAATTTGGCTGCCAAGTGCTCATTAAAACCTTCAATTTTGTCTCCAAATTGACCAAAAAGGCTACACAAAGCACACATTAGACTTTTTGGCATAATGACTAACCCAATTCACTCTATTAGCATAGATATAATAAAAAACATGCAATAAACTAATGAGAATGGTGGATTAAGTCGAATTAGGAGGTTGAATGAGCCCAAATAATTATCCTTTTTTGGGGCTCATCATCACCTCCCTACTGAAAGTGTTTCTCATCCTTTGAGCAACTAATCTATTTCCTCTTCTTTGATGGCCTTGGTGGCCTCCCTGTCATGCCAAGCTTCTGAAGTGATGTCCTCTTCTTGCTCATGAAACCATTCTTTTCTCTGTGCTTCTTCCCACTGCCTGTGTTCCTTTTCTTGTAGCACTTTTGCTAGTGCCTCAACCTTAGCCTGCAATTTGTCCTCTCTTTGCTACTCATCAGATGTTTCCTTGTCTTTCCTTCTTCCTGTGATTGTTTGGCCATCTTTTCCTCCAATTTCTTGGTCTCTCTTAGCTTAGCCCAAGTTTCCTATAGAGAATTCTTAGCTTCCTGCAGAACTATCTCAGCTTCCTGTAGAACTCTCTATGAGTCCATCATCTTAATTTTCTCTTTCTACGTGAAGGCTTTTGGCTTCCTCATTCATAGATGATGGATCTATTTGAAGTAGGCTCCTCCTTTTATTTAGCTTTTGTGTCCTTAATGAAAATTTTCTCCTTTGACTGTGGTTTGCGTCTGCCAGTTCTTATCTGCATGCTCTTTCTTGCCTTAAAATATAGTGGAAGCTCCCTCTTTCACTTCTCCTTCATCTTGGGAGAGGTACTTAGCGCAGCCAACATAGTTGTTGCCTCCCTAGCTAGGATTTCAGCAGATTTCTCCTTCTGCTTCCCTTTTTTAGGACTTCCTGTAGAAAGTCATGTAGCTGATTTCTGGCTTCCTGTAGAAATTGTTTCAACTGTTTTGGTCTTCTTGGCTGGGGGTTCCTTCTCCTTGACCTGTGTTGTGGTTGCCTTGGGTGTGTTGTTTGTACTTTTTTAGTCTTCTCTGCCCTGATTTGCAACTGTTTCTCCCTTGGCATTTATGCCTTTATTCCACCCACAGCTTTGGCCTTGGTAGATTGGCCTTTGTCTTGTTTCTCTTCTTGCTTTTCCTGTGGTGGCCTGTCCTGGGTCTTCTTACCCTTAATTTCCTTACCCTTAGTTAGCTTCTCTGCCTCAATATGCTCCTTTTCCTCACTACTGGATGAAGTGTAAGTTCACATGACAACCATGGATAATGCTGAATCATGAATCCCCCTGGCATGGTAAGAGTGCTCCCTTTTTCTTATTCTTTTTTCAGAAACATAAATGTTGTTTATTGTTTCCTCCTAGACTCAAGGAAGAATTATTCAACTGTTTGATATCAATGAACAACAATTCCCTCGTTTCAAGACTTTTGCTGCCCAAATACTCGACTGTCAGAAGGGAATTAGGCTCCCACAGACAAAGTGTAGAGCTTAATTTTCATCCCCAGCATGCATACAACCACATAAATTTCACATTCTTCATGCGCACGTTAGTCCTCATAGTTCTTTAATTCTTGTACAGGAGAAATTTGTTAATAGGAACCGTGGAGGGGAATGTGATGCAGAACCAACTGAAAAATTTCGTGTATCACACAGGAAAACTACCATTCTTGACCCACAAGAAGATTTGTTTCATACTTTCTTATTCAAAAAGAGTTTTAATTCACCACCTTTCATATGTATCATGCATGGAAGAGTGTTTTTTCAGGCCTACTACTTTCGGGACTCCCAATTTGTTGAAGAAAAATCCAGGTTTTTTTGCTCTGGAAGGCTCTGCTGTACTTTCCTGTAGAACGTCTTCCTGTAGAAACACCTGTAGAGTGCCCCTGCGCCTTTGAGCGAGCCTGATACGCGGGATAATTTCGAAAATAGGTAGAAACCAGTGGAGGATGACTAGTTCATCATTTTGTGGAAGCGGAGGATGCATACTTCAGTCAAGTGCAAATGGACAGCAGGTGGTGTGAGTTTCAGCCGAGCATTTTTCATTGCGGCGTGATTCTTGGTGAGGGAGTGAAGTGGCCAGGTGTATGTGGCCACATGCAGACTGTGGTTCTACTTATTAACCGTATGTTTTCTTCTTGATCAGCTGCACTAGAGTTCAAATGGCTAACACTCCCTGTTTTTTCTTTTTCTTTTTTTCTTTTTTTTTTTTAATTTCACGTGAGTTGTCTAACACATACGTTGCATGATTCCTGGCTGATTGATAG
Organism: Pinus taeda; assembly: GCA_000404065.3. Taxonomy (NCBI): domain Eukaryota; kingdom Viridiplantae; phylum Streptophyta; class Pinopsida; order Pinales; family Pinaceae; genus Pinus; species Pinus taeda. The sequence goes on along the minus strand of APFE030545479.1, from coordinate 10,164 downwards.
ATAATTGGACAAGGAACTATCGGCTTAATCTTTCTATATTCGTGGCTCAATTCCACCATTCCATTCATTCATGCAGTTTTTAAATTAGATTTGTGCAATAGAGGAACGAGTTTCAGTCACGGACCTGAAGTCAAATGGTTGTTGTGAGGTGCTTTTTGCTGCTGCATGCATCTGTTTCGGTGGTTGCATCATGGCTCCTTTGTGCTATAAGATATTTGTTGTCTGATGTGTGGTTATTTTTCTTGTGTAGGTATCTTCTAGTTGGATCTAAGCTGCAGGAGTTCATTTCCACGTTCAGATCTGCACCCTCAAGCTGCTGCTGCTGAATTTTCACAGGACCGAAACTTGTTTTCGCCATTGCTCCCAAATGATAGATCGGATCAATCTGAAACTTGTTGAGGATGTTCCTATCATCATGATGCACCTCCCATAGCAAAATTGAGATCAATGGATGCACATATTTCGAGAAAAATGGAAAATGGATGAAGATTTAAGAGATCAATTTCTCGGAAACCATGCATCGGAATCGGCTGAAACTGCTTAGGTAGGTTACTATCACCAATATGCATCTCCCCATGAAACAGGTTTTGAAATGGATGCATGGATATGGAGAAAATGAAAAAATGGCTGAAGGTGATGGAGGCTGATTTCTTGGAAACCGTGTACCGGAATTGGCTGAAACTGCTCAGGCATGTTGCCATCACCCATGTATGATTCCCCGTAAAATGGGTTTTCAAATGGATGCATGGTTTTCAAGTTAGGGCAAAAACAAATTCTGTTCTAGGTATTTTTGCTTCAAGGCATTCTGCAGTTTTGTTGCATGGTAAGAAAAATGAACTTCGGCTGTGATGCAGGTATGTAGATGATGGAGGAGTTTGAAGATTGCAGGAGGAATTTTGAACCCTTGAGGAAGCTACCATGTTCGCCAAACCACCTTTTTGAAATCCATTTCTAGCTTCCTACAATTTCTACAGGAACTTCCTGTAGAAGCACAATGTAGAAGCACAATGAGGTGGAAAAATGATGGAGAAAGGCGAGGGATGGACACAGAGGTGCTTGCAGGCCTAACCAATAGATTCCGACCATCAGATTCCCTTTTGAAATTGAATTTGGTTTGTCTAGAGGTTCTACAGGATGTTTCCTGTAGAAATACAGAACTTCCTGTAGAAGGCAGAAAAATTCCTTTGTCTTTGTTTTGAGTGATCCTCCTAACCTGAAACATCCTTGCTGAAACCTACAATTATTCAATGCAAATTAGGTTTATTTTTTCTCTTTTTTCTTCTTTTTTTTTCTTTTTTTTTTTGAAAACAACTAGGGTGCCTCATGCAGGTTTTCACCCTAATTGCCTGCCCTAGGCACCTCCAAGGGAGGTTTTCACCCAAGGATCTTATTCTTTTTTCTTTTCTCTTTTTTCCCAACCCATTGACCGCATGATGGAGGTTTTCAATCAATGAGCCAATCTAAGGCACCTCCGAGGAGGTTTTCACCTTAGATTTTCCCTCTTATTTCCAATCTTTTTCATCTTTTTTCTTTTTTCTTTTTTTTTCTTTTTTTTTCTCTACCCTACCCTACTTGAAAAACAAAATCGTTCTCAAGTATAAGAATACCTCCAATGGAACCATGTGCACATCGAGATTAGAGACAAAATGATGTGGAGGCTTGAAATGCATGCTTTGATAGCTATCCGGATTTCAGAGACCAAATGATCTGACTTTGAAGGGATCAAACATAGTTGAGGAAGAGAGTACTGCTGCAACTTAGTGACTGTCTGAAACCATATCTCAATGTAGCTCTGATATCCTTGGTCCTTTTGCTGATCTGGATCATGTTCCATGTGACCTTCTACCATGAATTTCTCATCTTCCTCTTTTTGTTGATCCTTCTCTTGAATACATGGAGGATTTGATGGTAACCATGAGGGAGATTTCTCAATCTTTGATTCTGATCTCTTTTCTTCATCAAGTGCAGCCCATGGTTCTTTAATCTTTTCTTTTGAATATTCTTTTGCCTTTGGTCCTTCAATGCTGTCAATATAATCTCTATTTTGCAACACTCTTCCTGAGCTTTGGTGAAGATCATTGAGCTCAAGAGGAATCATTTGGACATGTTGTGCCTCAGCTTTGCAATTGGGTTGAGCTATTTCAATGTGCGGGTTTGGAAATGGTGGTATGGATAGTTGAGTGGAGGTGTATTTTTGAGATGGATGTGGATGGGGTTGTGGTTGGGCAGGCATTTGGGGTTACCTTGGTGGAGTAGGAGGCGATGGTTGCGGTTGAGCAGGTGGTGGAGGAAAATGAGCGAGAGGATTGTTGTACTGGGGCCTCCACCCCTGATGAGGTGCATTCCACTGAGGCTGTGGCTGAGCATAAGAATGAAATGAATGAGCAACTAGAGGAGCATAATATGGATGTGTGAAGGAATAAGGAGGAGGTGTGAACCAAGAAGGATGAGCAGGGGGACCCCAAGAAGGCATGAAAGTGGCTTGATAGGGTTCGTAATAGGTCTCGGATGTCCCTTGCAGTTCCTGCTGGTAAGGTATAGGTCCATGTGACCTCCTTTGGTTCATGAAATAGAGTGGTTCAGTGACTTCTTTGGCCCTTTGATATGTAGCTTTGATTCCAGGCAAGGAAGGGCACTGATCTGTAGGATGGTATTCTTCATAGACAAAACACACTTCTATGGAGTACAATGGACATTCGTTCCTAGGATGCTTTCTAGTACACCTGTGACAAAAGATTACCAAAGCCCTCTTGGCTTCCTCTTGCTTCTTTTGGATCTGTAAGGTATCCAGTTGCATGGCAAGAAATTGCCTCATATCACTTTTGAAATCTTCCATCTGAGTTGCAAATTCGTTTTTGGATAAGGTACCACTCTCAACATTTATGTTTGTAGCCATTTTCTCCAGAGGAATGTTTTCTTCTTCTTCTCCCCTAGAGGTTCTTCAAATATGTCTTGATGTCCTCCTAGGGGTTCTTCTCAATCACAGCCATCGAAGAAGAGAGAAGGTTGGCTGTGTGAAGTAGTGGGGCTGTTGTGCAATCATTTTTCTAACTTATCTCTACTCCTACAAGGCATGAAAGAAAATCTTTTTGGTTGATTTTTGTATTTTTCTTCTTGTACCTGCAAAACTAAAATAGATTGAACTGCAACTAACTATCTTGCTGAAATGAAAATGCAGAATTGAAATGAAAGCCGGAAAGGACTAATATATTTTGCTCAAATGAAATTGCAGGAATGAAATGCTAGTCTATGCTTGCAAAATTGAAATTGCGGAATTGAAATGCTAATCTATGAAAGCAGGAAATGTCTACTCTACTTTTGCGAAAATGAAATTGCAGAATGGAAATGAAATAAACTACTTAGCAGAAGGTTGTAGGAGAGAATAGAAGAAAAGCAACAATCACCAATACTCTGACGCTTCCCCGGCAACGACGCCAAAAAGATGGTGGGCTTCAGTATTGCAGCAATAATGCTGCAACTCCTGGGACTCCCTTCTTTACTTTTATCAACCCGGTAGTTCGTAACAAACTTGGAAGCGACGGTGCTGTATGCACAAGTACTAGCTTTTGTCGTAGTTGCCACTTGGTCAGCTGGCACAAGTTCGCTAGGAGCTTAAGACAACTTCTATGAGCTCTTAGAAGAAGCTTTTTAATTTATGGATGAAAGCTAACTCGAAGGAAGCTAATCCATTCGCGAAAAGAGATTGAAAAACTGAAGGAAAGCGCAAACCCTAGCAAACCCTAATTCTACCAGCTAGTCCTACTGATGCAAGGAAGAGAATGCAAACTATTGAAAGAGATGCAATTACTTCTATGAAGGTAAAATACATCTGTCTAGACTACCTCTATCCTAAGAAAACATCTTTTTGTATTTTTGATTAAGTCATCAGTTTCATCATGCATATGCTTTCGTTGTTCTTTGACTGTGCAGGGGTGGATCAAGGAGGAGAAATGCTTGGAAGAGGTTGGGGAGGTTCAGAGAGGGTCTAAGGAGTCCCTAACACCCTTCCAGAGAGTTTCACAAAGTTTGGCTATCAAGAAACCGCATTTATGAGCTTCTATAGGAAGTCTGCAGGGGTTTTACAGGATGTTCAGGAATTTCTACAGGATGTTCAGAAATTTCTACAGGATGGTTAAAAATTGGATTTTAGGGGATGGGTGAGTGAGGGAAGATGCATGCATGGATGTGGAGGTAGGTTAGGGGTCTGAAGTGGCCCAGGGACTGGTGGATGGAGTGGTGAGAAGGTGTAGAAGGCTGGCTTGGCTCAAAGAAGGCTGAAACAATGATTGCACAAAAAAGGTAGGATTACGTGGGCAAAAGGACAAATGTGAGATGAGGAACCTAGCTAGGAGATGGAACATATGGCTCTGATGAAGCTTAGGTGGATGAAAGAGTGGTAGAGATGCTCTGCACAATGTACATTCAACTGAATCAACAAAGTCTTGCAAATAATCAAAGTCCTAGCTAATCTAATCTAACTAACAATAAAGTGAATGAACAACAACTTTATTTGAAAGAGAACCATGTATATCAACTATGCAATGAAACATTTCAGAGATCTAAACGCATAACCAACTTCTGCAAATGGAAATAGTACACTAAGGATTGCATGGTAAAGAAAACTAGTGGTTTTGTTGGGACAACACGATTACTTCAATTCCAGCCCCCGATCCAATAAGGAAGAGGTGAAACCGAAAGTGTTGTTGACCCTTTTATGGAGCTTTTTTCCTGTTACTATCCTACCAGTCTATTCTAAACATCTTAAGCAATTCTATTCATAAACAGTGACCTAGTTGAACAACACAACTTAATCTACCTTACAGAAATACATTTCAAATGCAATAAAAGGAAAACAACGATGAATAAAGGAAAGATAACAGTACATAAAGGAGACCCTAGGCTCTCAGGTTGGGCCCAACCCTGAGAGCTACGGCTCCTATAGAAAACTCAGAGTTGATATAAAATCGGACTGCTTCTCATTATCAAAAAATAGTCATAAGTTAAGAGTTATGCCAAAATGGCTACAAGAGAACAAGCTAAAGCTGACAGCACTGTACCGCAAAATATGCAATGGTTTCAAAAGTCCCTTATGAAGGTTGAGGCCTTATCATTTATACACCACCAGGGCCCTAGCTGGCCTCCTAAATCTATGGGACTTGGTTGCCCAAACTGTGAGTAGACAGTCCCTTTTCCAAAATCTGTTTGGCTTGCCTTCAAGATCCGTTTTTGGTGGCCTTTGGAGCTCGGAGTTGGGGGTGGAGATCCCGAGGAAGGGTTATTTAATGTCATAGACAACCCTCATATGAATCCTCACCTCAAGCTTGGCTGTCTTCTAGCCCATGATTGCTCGATTTTGCTCCAACATGTGTCAAAAAACCTGAAATAAGCACGTGTTAGCCACCTAGGAAGAGTGACTACCCTTATTCGTACAAATGACATAAAACATAAACATACTAAAAAATAATGCATAAGCTATGAAAAATGAAGGATTGAACAAGGACTGAACAAGGATAATTAGGCCAAATGAGCCTAATAAGTTACCCAATTTGGGGCTCATTAGTATCTTAGAGGAAAGAATGAAATTGAAGCTTGTAAAACTGTCATCCTATGCTTCACTCGAACTCTCCTAAGATGGTGGGAGACTGAATCATCTACAGCTCTGTTAGATAAAGTGGAGAAAGAATTTCTCAAAGATGAAGCTGGAGATATCATTCACAATTTTGATGGCACACTACAGAATAACATGATTGGAGCTCTCACCTCCATGATTTTAGAACACTGGTGTGGATCCGAGACAGGAATTGCAGACAAGCATGAAGTGATCCTATTGAAACTCAAATGTAATAAAATGTCTCAATATGAGGAATTTCACAGAGATTGGATGCGACACATCTACGAAGTGAAAGATTCAAAATATCTCCTTTGGAAACAGGTATACCTTGCAACCCTGCCATCCAGGTTTGTGGATTTTATTTGACTGCAAGAAATCTTTCAGTTTTTTGAATCATATACCTGGGGAGAAATATACTCCATTATCACCAAAGCATTGGTTAGCTTGTGTACCAGCTCTAAAGTAAATATATCTTTAGAAAAACTTTCAAGACTGCCTGACAGTAAATCCATTTGCAGCAAATATGGCTTAAGTATTGGTGATCCTCTTTTCAGAAGAACAAAAGCCAAAAGAAGGGAAAAGAAAGAAAAGAAACAGGAAACCAAATTAGATAAAAGAAAACGAAAGGCCCCATCAAGGCCTCACAAGGGATATTATAAATATGTCCCTAAAACCCATTATTATAAGCCTTCAGACATCCATCTCCATAGCTCTAAACAGGAGAAATGGAATAAGCTAACTTGTTGGTTGTGTGGCAAAACTGGCCATACTTGAAATAAATGTCCAGTTGGCGAAGAATTTAAAAGAAACAGAGGTAAGAAATCTCAACCTCTGAATACACAAAAGAAAGTTGTCAAACTAGAGACTCCTATGCTATGTATGAAATGTGGATCCAGGAGTCACAAAATAGACCACTGTCCAAATGTTGTGATTAGAGAACAAGCACAACAACAACAGATTGAAGATTCATCCACTGAGTCTTGCAGTTCCTCTTCTTATAGTTCATCAGCTGAAGAGCTTAATACTCATATTCAGACATGTTTCTGTTCAGATTCAGATGATTTCCAATGTCACTATTATACTGACTATGATTCTAATTCTCCTAGTGATCCTTTAGATAATGAATCATCAGCACTACAACAGAAACAACACAAAGAAAAAGTGCTAATGGCCCAGACCGCAAGAATGTGAGGGAAGTTGTTAAGAAGGTCGCCAGAGCGTGAAATACCTGAGTAGGTTCGTGTATGGGTTCATGAAAAGAAGAATAAGTGGCAAAGACAGAGAAGAGACTCAGCAAGGCTAGTCAGCTGTGTTGCTGTTGCAAACTTCTATGAAACCCCTACGTCAAATTGATGCAGGGGCTTCACAGAAGCTTGCAACAGCAACACAACTGATTGGCCTTGCTGAGTCTCTTCTCTGCCTTTGCCACTTATTCTTCTTTTTGTGAACCCATACACGAACCTACTTAGGTATTTCATGCTTTGGAGACCTTCTTCACGACTTCCCTCGCCTTCTTGTGGTCTAGCATCCCTTCTACCCTTTGGCGAACCTCTGGCAAACTTCAAGTAAGAATAACTTAGACAAATACTACCTCAACAACTCATTTGAAAAACACATGTACTCATATTGCGGAATAACACACTCTTTTATTTTTTCAGAAAATGGATTACAAAGATCTTTACAGGATGTTCTTTCCTGAGATTGACTGTGTTTGCATTTATCAGACTTGGCTTCTTAAAGAGATAGCACTACTAAAGGCTTCCTGGAAAATACACAAAGTCAGTCTTTGAACATATACACACATATATACTTTCTATTGATCTGGCCACTTTAGGTTCTTATCTGTGCCAGGCACATAGATACGCAGGCTTCTCAAATCACCTAAGATTTAGAGATCTTTCATGATGAAAGCGGATCAAACAAGCGTCCACAGTGGCAGAGTAGGAAAACTCTCTAGACACTCTAAACTCTAAGATACTCCAAGTCTGAATGCCTTGAATGAGCCTTACTCCTTTCTTATATAGGACAAGGAGGGGACAAACATCCCACCATCGGGCAGACAAACTTAGTACTTATTATTCTGTCAGTCGGGGAGATGTGGCTCAAAGCGCACCAAAAGTCGGAGAAGTGCTCCAAGTCTCTAGACTGAAGAATCTTCGTGCTTATTTACACTGTGGAGGATTATAGAAAATCCCACGGAAAGCATAATCTTTACATAGTGGATGCTTTTTGGACAATAAAGCCCACGAGAAAACTGGTCACATACAGTCTTATGACTAGACATCATAGCACACTTTGGAAACTTTAAGGACAAGCCCACGAGAACCATTTATGAAGTGGGGACATCTAAGATTGTAATGCCTGGAAATTGGAATCTATTATACAAGTGTCCATCCCATGATTTTGTGTATATTCTCGTGACTATCATGGGTTTATTTAATACTACTTGGTGTTTTATTTTAGTCATGATGAGCCATTCATAATTTCTAGTCATGTACTGGTGCATAATTCCATGTTCAGAAAGCTGAAGGAGATCCTTGAAAATTTTACATGGAGTATGAAAGCAGTCAAAAATATTCTTCTCAAAACAAATGTCGCACTGCAAATGATAGTAGGATTCATAGTAAATAGGATCAATCGCTATTTTTTTGACACCATAGTCATTCCACCAATCCAGTAACCACTTACATTGCTGGTTTCTCTGCATGGTGCCTGCAGATCCAAATTTTAGTTTTGTAAAGTGGGTTTCATTAATTCCATCCATATCTAAAATATCCCACCATAGTTTCTTATATCCTGCAAAATTATAGATAGTGTCAGGAAAGATCAAATTTGGATCGTTTCTAGGCCAAAGTGCAACATTATTTGTTGTGTTTGGAAAAAACGTATTTCGAGTTCTATTTATACAGAAGCATCTATGATAGATTTTGCTTCTGTCTCCTCCTTCTGACCAAAACATGCTGATATCATGGAAGTCTTTCATCAATGATTCTTCTACTTGGTGTGTTGCTACCATACTTCTGGAATAAACCATATCGTGAATCCATCGACTTCCTTTTGGAAAATATCTTCTTTCAGGGACTAGGTGTAGAATATCAATGTGAGGTTGGAGATTAGAGTCTAGTACCTTTGTGTTCTGCAATTGCCATGTTGGTGTCCAGTTATCCCGATATTCTGACCAACTTTGATTTTCTTGGATAGAAGAACTTCCTATTGATGGCTATGATCCCATTTAGTAACAATTACCATGACTTGTTCAGGCCGATGTATATATTCTCTGTTGAGGAAATCAGGAAGGCAGTTTCTCGATCCTTTGATATGTTCGACTTCGAAATCGAAATTGGCAAACAGAGCCTACCATCTGGCAAATTTGGCCTCTCTTGGCTTCTTAATATCTTTTGTCAGCACTTTCTTTATAACAGAAGCATATGTTCTTAATAATAAATTTTTATTAACTAAATGGATCTCAAATTTATCGATGGAGTTCCAAGCAGATTTTACCTCCTTTTCAATGATGGAATAATTTCTCTCAATTGGGTTCCAAGTCCCAGAAGCAAAATGAACAATTTATTCCTCACCATCTTTTTTCTGTTTTAGGATACCTCCCCATCCAATGTCACTCGCATCTGATTCTACTATTTTAGAAGCATTATCACTAGCAACATATAAAATAGGGAGTAACTTGGCTTTTATATTTCTAATTGAATTTGTATGATCATCTGTCCAAGGTGAAGGCTCTTTCTTTAACATTTGGTTAAGTAGGCTCTGATCCTTCACACATTCCTGGTAAAAATTGCTGACATAGTTCAAACATCCAAGGAATCTCTGGAGTTGGGTTTTGTCAGTAATTTTATTTGGAAACTTTTCTGCAAATTCGAGGGCATGCTTTTGTAAAGTTATCTAGCCTTTTTGAATAGTATGACCAAGGAATTTAATAGAAGTTTGAAATAATTCAATCTTCTTCTTGCTCAGGACTAAGCTATTTCTCTTGACAACTTGCATGTAAATGTTTAAGGTGGTCCTGTACATTCTTAGAAAAAATAGGAATATCATCTATGTACACAAGCAACCTGTCAAAATAAGGTTTGAAAATAGAATCCATGACTTTTTGGAATTTTGATGGAGCATGTTTCAATCCAAAAGGCATGATGTTCCATTCATAGTGTCTTGCTGGTATGCTGAATGCTATTTTAAACTTATCTTGTTTTGCAATGGCGACTTGCCAAAATCCTGATTTAAGATCAAATTTAGAAAAAAAATCTTTGCTCCAACAATTCTACTTAGAAGATCTCCTTTGTGTGGTATAGGATAATTGTTAGATATCATTTTGGGATTCAACTGCGTTAAGTAAGTCATTCACGTATGACCATTTCCATGAGAGGTAGTTGTAACTGACTAATTTCTCATGATTTGAATAGTTCACTTAGCACTCATTGCATCGGGTGATGCTCACAGGGGTGAAGAAGTGGGATTGAAACTAGTGAAATGTGGAGAACGAATCACATAGCATCAATCATCACTTTCCGGGGCTTGCACCCGGTAACCAGGACTTC
>APFE030545469.1:0-42733 GCA_000404065.3 Pinus taeda | reverse complement strand
ATCAATTTTATTTTTGAGGAATAAACACTTATTGATTTTAAATAAATAACAAATTGTGTGATTACAATCCCTTAAAATTATTCCAAATAGATTGAAAATTTTCAATTTTTTTGGGTATTAAATGTAACCAAAGTGTATTACTAGGAATGATTATACTAGCAATTGTATCAAAATGTGCAAAAGAAAGCGCATAGGAGGAGTGGAGGAAATGTGAAAGGCAACAGTCAAACAAAATATTTAGACAATGAAATACAATCGAAATTTTGGTTTCTATATATCTTCCAAATAATTTAGCAGGAGGTTACATTTAAGAATAAATTTACACGCCCACGGGGCTTTGGATTGATGGTGAATGGGTGTGCTGTTAAGGCACTCCTTGCAACAGGTCACTGGTTCAAATCCCCCGTGGGTACTTAGGTTAGTCTTAACTAGAAAAAAAGAAGAAGAAATTTACACTAATATAATAGCCCAAAAACAATGACAATACTTGCATGCACAAAAGTAGATAATGGAGGAGTTCAAATTCTTCATAGTTTTTAAAATGACATGAAATCAATTATGAACATAAATAATACTACATAAGGGTTGGTCACAGGCATTCAATGCCATTGAAGCTGTTTTTTTTAATAAAAAGGGTGAAGAGGAAATGATGCCATTTGATCTTGGTGGAGATGTCTCTGATGGATTCCGGCTCACTTAAAGGAGGAAAAGGCCCTTAACTATTATACACAAGAGTTTAGTTGCAACATCATCTAAAGAAATGACATCTTCCATATGGTCAGTGTGGTCATTGCAATTTAAGACATAATACATAGTAGTAGTCACATTCAAGGAAGACAACATTACATTTTGTATAATGTCAGATGTCGGATTGTTGGACAACCTTTTCCATGCATTGCATCCCATCAATGTTAAGGGAGCACGCAAGGAAGTAAAACTCTCCCATGTTAATTGTTGGAGTAATAACATGGATGACAATCGGTGGAACTTTCTCGAAGTGGGACATTGCAACAAGTTCATAGTTTTTTGTTTTTGTTTTGAGGGGCATGTTAGAGACACTTATGTAATTTTGACTCAGTGAAGGCGAGGATGCATTGAAACATGTTTCCTAAAAAAATTAATTGAGGTAGTGTGTTTCAAATTATCAGAGTTTATGAGAAGGAAAGTAGTGGGGATAGTTCCAATAGTCCTTCCATTGAACTTGACGACATAGCCCCTTTTGATTGTAAGGACTAGAGAGGTTCTTGAGGTGTAAAGGTTATAAATTTTGTCCTCTTCAACAAGGCATTGCATGTCCCATAAGGTGAAATCGATGTTGCAACCTGAAATGTCACAGAATGCGAGAGTTTTCTTGGAAGTTTCTGAGCCATCATGCCGATGTATGATGGGTGTAGGAGAAGTTGAGCTGACAACACTAACAACATCAACAGTTGAGTTGATAGTTGCAATGTTGTGTGAACATTTTTGCGTGAAACAAAGGTAATGGGAAGGAATTGACTGATCATCATGTATGCATTGAGCCATGATTGATGCAAAGAGGAGGATTTCAAATGGGATATTTCATATGATTGTAGCTAGGATTATAATTACAAAGAGTAGCCTTCTACTTTAGTGGTTGCTTACTTGCTAATGGAAATTTGTCGTTGCAACATTTGGTTATGCCTGAAGTAAGATGTCTAATGGGAAGTTACACACGTAAATAGTTAAATGATCACAACATTTATACAATTTCACATTTAATACTTTGATTATTGAGGAAATTGTTGGTTTATGTTTCCATGTTGGGCAGGGAAAATTGTTAAGACAAAAGGGATTAATTTTCACACCGTTGTTTTAACTAATAAGGTTAATACAAATTAGAGGACAACTTCAAAGAGAAACAAAATTGAACATGCAAAGATTTCCTAGAGGAGATTGGATCTCCTTAGTATCCTAGAATGCACCCAAACCTATCTAAAGAATAAGTATGTCACTTCCTACCACTCATGGTTTTTGTAGAAGACATGAGAATTCACAACTTGATAAACTTATCAACTATCATGAATATATACTCATGTCCATTCCTGGTTGCTGATAAATCTCCCACAAAGTCAATGGAAATGCTTTCCTAAGGATGAGTGGGTATAGATAAGGGATGTCATAAACTCTATTTATGGTTACTAGGCTTGCTGGTACAATAAACCATACATCCTCTTATGAACTCAACTACATCTTCTCACATTATAGACTAGTATACATAACTCGATAAGTTGGCTATTGTTTTCACTACACCAAAATTCCCTGCAACCTTGGAGGTGTGAGCATTTCTGATTACTTGTGGTCACTCACCTTTAGGAACACATAACTTGTCCATCTTATACAGTAACCCATTCTAGAGATGACAATCAATTGTGCTATCTCCATTTTCTAAATGACTCTAGTTCTACAACTAATGAAACACCTCCAAGTCCTCACCCTCTATATATGCCTCTATATATGCATCATGGGTACAAGGCTCCATATCCACATTTCTAAGGAGGAACCATTGTATCCCTAGCTATGGAATCAAACCCTATCTTCATTGATACTCACTCCAACAACGATTTGCATGGTTACTAACTCTACAATTTTAAGCACTCCCTACATAGCAAACATTAGAAACAAAAATAGAAAATAATACCCACCTTACCTTACCAAGCTTCACAACCGACTGGTTTTGGAGCATAATCACTATACTAACTATCTCTCCAATTTCTGAGATAGGCTACCTTCTTTTTTTTTTGTAAGTCAGAAAGTTGTATTAAAAAAAGGTGAAATATTTACATCGAGTCTGCAAAGGCAGACAGGAACCAGAGTAGAACATTACAGCCTTGCAGAGCAAAGGCGTTGGAAGCGAACTGCCATGAAACAAAAAAGCCAACAGGCATGTTTGACAAAAACTGGAGAGCTCACCACGCAGGGCGGTTGTTTTAAGATCATAGATAAAGCATCTAAGAGCTGACAAAAAAGGCAGTTTAAACTAAAGCACTTACAAGGCCGAGACGAAAAGACCCGAAATCGACACATAGACCCGAAATCGACCATAGACCCGAAATCGACCATAGACCTGAAATCGACCATAGACCCGAAATCGACACATAACATAAGAGGACATGAGACAAACCAGAGGAAAGATGAAGCAACCAAAACTGAGCCACGAGAGCCCGGGGCCTAAGGGAATCCGCCCGAACGCGGGAAGCCACCCAGCCTGCTGGTGATGTCCAGACCCACATCGAGGAAATGTTTGTCCATTTTGTCTTGCAGATCCTGCATGGACTGGAAGTTCTGGGCTTCCTTCATCTTCTACTCCTGCACCACAGGGTCCGGGCTAATAGTTTGCCTGAGCAACCTGATGAGCAGGGTGACCTTCTTGTTGAAAATCTCCACCCCTTCCTGAACGGCCGAGATTCTGCGTTCCAAAGACTCCTGGCTGGCGGAGGGATTACCAGGTTGATCACCCGGGGCAGGGTGCTCCTTCTCAATGTTCTGCTTATCGGCTTCCTTCATTTCCAGGGCTTTCGCCAGGAGAGTTTTCATCCTCCAACTTTCCGCCTTAGTTCGCATGAACTGGGTTTCTCTTTTAGCTGGTGTGCCCGGGTCACAAATCCAATCGACCTCATCTGCTGCAGCTCCCTCCTGCTTGGTACCTTCTTCCTGCTTGACTTTAGCCTCCAACTCAGCAATTTTTCGTTTGCTTCTTGTTGAGGCTCTAGTAACATACATGTTCTGCGCATTACACAGATCCTGGTTAGCCCCCGCGCATCTACAACTAGACGCATCCATTCTGATCTTACGAAACCTGTTACGGAAAAGCCTTTCCTGAGCTTGCTTGCTGTTAGTGCTGGTAGAACTAAGGGTAGAGGTGGTGGAAACCGCGTTCGACCCCCTTGTTAAATAGCTTGGAGCCATGGAATTCTCCCGAGAGTGGCTTTCCATAGGGGCGAGAGAAGTAGTACTATTGCAATTAATGTTGAAGGTGTTCACACGATTCTCATAATCTTTTCCTGCAAGCACATAAGAATTTCTGATTGCCTTTCTCTTATGCTTGAGGTGCTTGTCCTTTCTTCTCAAACGGTTCTTACGGATAACCTCATGGCACGATCTCTGTTGATGGTTCCCATGCTTGGTTCTGCCCCGCACTGATATCCGCCGCTTCTTCTGTCCAATCCTCCCGTAGGTATGATGGATTACCTGTTTTTTGCTCCAGTTTTCTGTTTGATGGAGCCAGTTAAAAGGACCGTTACCGGTTAAGCTCGGTTGTTGTTGGTCACGTCTTGTTGCGCCAGCTGTGTGCATCGGGCTTTCAAATTCAGACAGTTCACCTCCTCCCAACAGCTGTCCCATCCACTTCCCTGACTGTCTACTCCACAGTTCGCCAGGTAATCCGCCACCCTGTTTGCTCGACGTCAGATCGCCTGGAAGACAAGAGCCTACATGCCCTCCATGAGTTCTGCAATGCTCTCAGTGACTTTGGCTAATCTCCAATGCTTGATGGCCTTGTTATCTTTTATCCCCCTCTGTAATTTTTGCGCTGTGGAAATGACCAGAGAGGAGTCCCCTTCCACAATTAGGTTATGGAGGCTTCGGGAATTTGCAATTCTAAGGCCATGTTCCAGGGCCGCAAATTCCATTTCGTTGTTAGTGCTTTCCCCAAGCGCTCTGTAGTAGATACGCAGAATGTCTCCCTACTGATTACGTATAACACCTCCAATTCCAGCCATACCAGGGTTTCCGCGCGACGCCCTATCAAAATTCAATTTGAGACCTCCAACTGGTGGGCATTGCCATGTATCGCTTGGTGAGGGCTGTGGAATTCTGTGTTGCGGAGCAGTGTGATTGATAATTCCCTCCAGCCGGAAGCTTTTTAAAATTCGTAAGTCCAGTGCTGTAGGCTTTTCATTGCTTTCCGTTCTGCATTTGGTTTGAATTAATTGCTGGATGTTGGTTATTATGCTGTCTTTTGAGAAATTGATGTTCCTGTATTCGTCTTGGAAAATTCTTCGGTTGCGCTCCTTCCATATAGACCAAAGTAGAAAACCTGGTGCCGATTTCCAAATGCTGTTGACTCTTTGTGTTCTCGAAAATTCTGTTCTCCAATTCAGAATAGTGCTGTGAATTGAATCTATCTGCCGGTCTGAGCTATTGAGGATCCCTTCCATCCAACACCATAATTGCGATGCCCATTCGTAGGTGTTGAAAAGATGGTTCACCGATTCCAGTTCTTCAAGACACATGGGGCACCGAGAGGGTCCCTCGAAGCCTTTCTTGCAAAGATTGTCCTAGGTAAGGGTCTTATTTCTCATCAGGAGCCATAGGAAAGTTCTGATTTTGGGCCATAGAAGACTATCCCAAACTTTGCTGCTCCAGGGCAGGATCTCTCCCTGTTCGTTCTTTTCTAAAATATTTCTGGCTTCCTTCAGTGAGAAATTGCCATTTCCCTTGAGACCCCACCTGAGTTTGTCATTCTCTTCCGTTTTCCTGATCTTTCTTTTTAGGATGCACTCATTAAAATGTTGAACTGTTTGATTGTTGGCCTCTGTATTCTCAGGGTTAAAGTTAATCCAGTCCCTCCAATTTTCTTCTGTGCTGTGTTGATGCCAGTATTGGTTAACTTTATATCTACCCTGAGCTTGATAGGTTTGCTTTATAGTTAGTAATTCTGGAGAGTCGAGTTTGGGTAGTTGTTCCCAGGCGTCCTCCCAGAACAGAGCTAGCCTGCCGTTACGAGTTTCCCAAAAGCTGTTATCTTGAACAAGATTTTTGTTTCGCTTGGCATGATTCCATATGGGTGAGCCTTCCGGGGTTTCCTGCAGTCTGATGAGTTCCTGAATATCACAATCCGGGACATATTTTTCTTTCCAGTGCTTAGCCCAAGGTAAGGTAGGGTTTTCAATCCATTTCCACCATAATTTAGCTCCACAAGTTCGGTTGACAACCTCTGGATCAACTAGATTCAGCCCCCCCTAGATTTTGACATGCAGAGTTTGTCCCAGGCAACAAGAGCCCACTTTTTCTTCTCACCATTACCGCTCCAAAGGAATGAACGCTGGATATTTCTTATTTGTTGTAGAATACCTTTAGGAGCAGGGAGAAATGAGAGAAGATAATGCAGAATGGCTTGAAGGACGGCTTTGGTTAGGACTAGCCGACCTGCTAAATTTAGAGCTCTGTTCGTCCAGTGTGAACATTTTTTCTTCAGGTTGGAGAGAATTTTCTCCCAATGCTCTTTTTTCCAGGGTTTGAGAGTTAGAGGAGCCCCTAAGTATTTTGAAGGTAGGGAACCAATCCTAAATCATAAAAGCTGGGCTAGGTGAGATTGAACAGCCGGGTGGGTGTTGAAAAAGAAGATAGTTGATTTAGAGAAATTAATTTCCATACCAGAGGCCTGGCTGAAGAGGTCTAGGGTTTCCCTGTAAGCAACCGCCTCCTTCACTGTGGGAGTGCCATGTAACATGGTTTCGTCGACAAACTGTTGGTGCGTGGTAGCTGGAAGCGATCTTATGGGCTGAAGACCTTGTATTTTACCTTCCGCTTTCTTCTTAGCTATGGTACGACTGAGGCCTTCCATTAGGATGATGAAGAGAAAAGGGGATAAGGGATCTCCTTGCCTGATTCCTCTGGAAGGAGCGAAGGGAGCAGAGGGAGCTCCGTTGACAAGGATGGAATACCTTGGAGATTTGATTAGAGCCACGATCCACTTAATCCAAGTACTGCAAAAGCCAAAAGCTTTTAGAACAGCTTCGAGGTACTTCCAGCTGACTTTGTCATAGGCCTTTGAGAGATCCAATTGCATAAGCATGCCTGCCTCTTTCCTTGAATGTAGGGAATGAATCATCTCCTGAGCTAAAAGGATGTTGTCGAAAATTTGTCTGCCCTCCACATATCCCGATTGCTCTTAAGAGATAATGCACGGGAGAATCGTTTTCAATCTGCTGGCTATCACTTTTGATATAATCTTGTATATGACATTACATAAGGCAATAGGTCTGAATTTGTCAGGGGTTTTGGCTTCTTCAACTTTTGGTATGAGTGCAAGAAAGGTAGAGTTGAGGGATTTGAGAATAGTTCCCGATCGTCTGGAATCTTCCACCACCTCCCACACATCCTGTTTAACAATACTCCAGCAGGCTTTATAGAAATTAATGGTAAACCCATCTGGCCCTGGAGCTTTATCATTAGGCATACTTCTGATAGCTTCCTCTATTTCCTCCATGGAGATTTCCCTACACAGGGCCCAGTTCTGATCTGCGGTTATGGTCTTCGGGATGGCTGCAGTTAGTTCCTAGATGGCTTTCTCTCTGTTTATGTGAGGTTCATGAGCAATCGATTTGAAGTGATCCGAGAGCAGTGCAGATATTTCATTGTGATTTTTTAGGATTTCCCCTGTATCATTTTTCAGTTCTAGAATTCTATTATTGCTTCTGCGATCTAGCGCCGATCTGTGGAAGAATTTGGTGTTCATCTCTCCTTCTTTTAACCACTGAATCCTTGATTTCTGTTTCCATAGGGTTTCTTCTTGAGAGCAGCGATTGTGCCATTGCTGCGAGAGAATTTTTTCCTGCTCCAGAGCCTCAGCACTGAGGTTTCCTGCTGCGCCTTCTCTGATGATCTGTTCCAGTTTATTCTCGAGAATTATCTTCTCCTGGAAGATGTTACCGAAGACAGCTTTGTTCCATTCTTTTATTTGTTTTTTGGTCATTTTTAACTTCTTTTGGAGATTGAACATTTTGGATCCACTGTGCTCCAAAGGTTCCGACCACCATTTCTTTACCATTTCCTGGAAGTTGGGGTGGTCTAACCAGAACTTTTCAAACCGGAGAGGTTTATTCCTCAGGGTACTTGAAACTTCAACAATAAGCGAGATTGGCCAGTGATCCGATCCCCCACTCGGAAGGATGTCTGATTCAACTGTGGTGCCGTCCATTATGATGCTTTCTGAGATTAAGAATCTATCCAGGCGGGAGGCAATTAGCTTGTCACCTCCCCTTCGATTGTTCCAAGTGAAGGAACCAGTTTTGGGGTAGACATCAACAAGTTTGGTGGTCTCAATGAAGGTGGCGAAGGCTTCCGCATCTCTGTTTAGTTTTCTTAGACCTCCTTTTTTTTCTAACAGGGTTGTTATCATATTGAAATCACCCCCCAAAATGCACTTTGAACTTGGATATCTTCTAATAATTTTATATAGAGCTTCTAAAAAAGATAACTTATATTCTAGTTTCTGAGGACTATAAATGTTGACACAGAGGAAGGAACCAGAGTTACCTATGGGTTGGAAAACGGTCACCATGAAGTGCTTGTTGGCTTTCGCCGATAGCATTTGGATTTCCCTTGAATCCCACATGGTGGCGAGGCCTCCTTCTCTTCCTTGACTTTCATTTTCTAGGACTTCCATGTGGTTTCCCAGTTTTCTGCATAGATTGGTGATGTTGGGGCTGCTGCATTTTGTTTCTTGTAAAAACATGATTTCTGGTTTATGACATTGGATCTTCCGTTTTAAAATCCTGTATTTCGCCTGGCTGTTGAGCCCTCTGGCATTCCACGAGATTATCTTCATAGAAAACTGATTTTTATTGGAAGAAATCAAAGGCGGTGAGTGCCTTCATTTTCCCTGAGTTTATCATGATCATGCCTAACTCTTGTAGTGCTTCCCCACTTGTTTTCCGACCTCTTCTCTTCTTTTGTTTGGAACTGGATGTTTTCCATAGGGGGCTTTTTGAATGAGAATTGTTGCCTTTCGCCACACCTAGCTTCCTGTTCTGCCTTTCCAGTAATGCTCTTTGCCTTGCTATGAAGAGGTCATTAAATATTCTGATTTCTTCCTCCGACGCGTTTTCTATCCCTTTGGCTTTCCAGTTTTTAGCCATTGCTGGTAGGTTCAGACCTTCTCTTGCTAACACATTCTCCCAGTCTTGTTCTTCTCTTCCACCATCACTGGTTAACATATCCGTTTCTTCCTCAGTGTCCTCTGTTCTCTCCTGCATTTGAACCTCATTGTTAAAGTTCTCTTCATGCGGATCTTTCTCTGTGGGTGTTTCTTTTTCTTCGTTTTCTGCTCCTGAAGTTGGAACTTTGTGCTTTTCTTCTGAGTCAGTTTCCGGGTCTAGGAGCACAAACGGGTTGTTGTGGATATTTCTTTCCCCGTTTCCTTTGATATTCTTTTGTCTATTTGCCCTGTGTTTGGATTTGGGTTTGAGGAAAACTTCTGTGTCTTTGTGGGCTTGAACTGAATTGATTTCTTGCTCCTTCTTGATCTTTGGGCAATCCCTCAACAGATGCCCATGTTCATGGCATTTTCGGCAGCGAAAGGGAATCTGCTCATAGTCTATATCCTGGAAGTATTCCTCGTCCCTGTATTCTAGCCAAAGTCCTTCGTGTAGTGCTCCAGAGACATCCATTTCAACGCAAATCCGGGCATAAGAAGTATATCTTTTCTGGAGAGTTGCTTCAGAGGCTTTGATGAAAGTACCCAACTTGTCACCAATTTGTTTCAGTGCAGTCAGACCCCAGTAGTCTATTGGAAGAGAGAATAAGCGTATCCAGACTGGGACTTGGGTGAAGGACTCCTTCTCCGGTGCAAAGTTTGGCTTTCAGGGTCTCATATACAGTCCTGCTGAAGCCATAAAATACGGGCCACCTTCAAAAATTCGATCCTTGTCTTCGAGGTTGGCGAAGACCACAGTGAAGAAGCCTTTGGCTCCTAGGTGAAGTTTAACATCTCCTCGAGGTTTCCAATGCAGTTTTATCCAGTGACACAGAGCTTTTTCAGACGGCCAAATACCCATGAACTTGCAAATGATAGCTCGTTCCGCCATGTGCTCCCTATAAGCTTGAATTTCTGGGTTCGTAATAACTACCCGTAAGCTTTTGGTCTTTTTCGGTTTGCAGGCTCCACTGATTGAAGAGAGTGTGTTGGGGTTTGAACTAGGTTCCCCCTCCTTTTCCGGCCTGCCTTGTCTGTTCCCTGTTTGCTTCCTTTCATCCTGCCCTTGTCGTTTCTTGTTTTCTGAGGAATTAATTATTACAGGAATTTTGTCTTTAGCTCCTGTCAGGTTATCAGTTTCTGGGCCTGTGCCCTGCGTTGTTTCTTTTGTCTTGTCAGTGTTCCCTTGAGTTTGAACCTTGTTTCCACTGCCAGGTTGTTTGTTGTTGTCCAGCCCTGAGATTCTGACCCCTTCCTTTCTATCATTTTTCTGTTTCTGTAGGACTATCTGCTTGAAAGTAGGGGCCCCATTGGACGCCTCCGCTTCCATGCTACTGGTCAGCCCTTGACCCTGTCGTAGCAGGGCTTCGAGGCGAGAGAAGACAGCCTCCAGACCCGCGAGATTCTCGGTTTCTTGACAGAATCACCCGCGAGAGAAACACAGATTCCAGCATAAGCTCTGGTCAACTACTGCAGAGAGAACCACGGTAAGGACTGAAACTAGAAAGAGCTGTTAAACCCTAACTATCGCCATGAGAGCCGAACTCCTTTTCCGAACTAGTTTACTTTGTGAATATTCATATCTTACCTATCAATCACATGCATAATCAGTTTCTAATTTAAATTCGTTTCTTATTGATGAGATCGGCTACCTTCTTATCATCATCTATCATGGATGATTTATTTTCTTCCTACTATAAATAATCTAGATCAAGAAAGGACATAGCATCCTTTGTACTCCACCATCCAACACAAATCTTCCCTCAACAACATCTCACTCTAATAATAACCTAGTGATATCATTTCAATAAAGGCATAATAGAGCCTATCAAAAACACAAATACCAAGTATGCATAAATCACCATATCCAAACAAAATAAAATTAATTTTACAATATCTTAATATTAAATTATAAAATACATTTCATTTTTCAATAAAATTATTAATATAAACTTTTACAATAAAAAATATTCATAATGTTTAATGAATTAGGAGTATTAATATTCAAACTCGTTTTTATAAATTACCATATTAAGGAATTTTTATTATACATATTTTATTTAAGAATGGTAAATTCTGGCTATACATATTTTATTTAAAAATTCATAAATATTAAATAGAAGTATGTTATAACGTTATGGGTGTAAGATTTGGTGCCACATGAATAAGTGGAAGGTTTGGATATCTATTCCCACCCCACATCATTACAAATATTTAGTTCAACAAGTAACAACGTTGGGCATCATTGCAATAGGTATAAATTCAATATAAAACACTCTTCTCATCAAACTTGTACTTTTATATGATCTATGATGTAGTAGAACATACTACGAGGAGATTGAATATAATGACAAAGGCCTCATCGTGGTTCTAGAGTTTGCTTATTGTTTCCCTGCAAGTGACCAAAACGCTTTAGCTACTCTAGAATAACATAGGATTTTCTACATTCCAGTGACACTTCCAAGCGATTCAAAGACTTAGACGAGAAAAACAATCTTCAGATTAGAGTGACATGAAAAGAAGGATTTTGCTTTTAGTTGTATCCTATGGAATTAAATAAACAAGGGTTCTTCGTTGAAATTGAGAGGGGAGGTGGCAAATAAATTGCACGCAATTTTTCTTTGTTTCCGAAAACCAGAACATGGCACGATATTTCTAACGTACAACAAGTCTGATTTTTTCCGAGGTCGGTGTTAAAATAAACTAATGACATTGACAAATGTGGTAAAATGGCTAGACCTTGAACTGATAACCATGTTTGTAGTTTATTTTCTGTCAAGGTAACATGCTAGAACCCTTTGGGACAGGCTATAGTCGAGAGAATCTAGCGGAAATCCTTGCGACCTATTTGTGTGGAATGTCTTACGTTCAACCTAGTGTGTTGTGGCAGTGATAATTGGGGTGGAATCGAGCATATCGGGTAGAGGATCCTACTATAGGTCCACCATTAGAGAAAAATACGCACACACATTCTTGAAGAAGACCTAGGTTGTTCAAATGAGTCTTCATTTTCTAGTTTTCTAATTTTTGAGGCGTTGGGCGGTCTGTAGCTCATGGCGACCCTAGAATTGTTTCTGGTGCCATGAGCTTCTTGTGGGAGACTCCGCATCTGCTAAGCAATGGCTTGATCCACGCGGATGACAAACATTTGAGATGCAGTGCATGACAAACATTTGAAATGCAGTGCCTTAGCTGAGCAGGAGGAGTGGGGCAGGTGGATTTAGATTATCTTAACCATAGATTGGAGTCCATGTGTCATAATTTTAATAAGAGGGAGGAGATGAAAATGAAGATTGGAGTTCATGTGTCATATTTTAATAAGAGCGAGGAGATTAAAATGAAAGATTTCTATGGTTTGCGGTGAACAATTTCTACTCACTTCACTCCCATATGTAGAGAAAAACGTTTTGGAGTGGTTCGGAATCTGGTAATTTTTTTTTTTTAAAATTAGAATGTTGGAATGTTTGAATCATTTTTTTAATGGTGGAAATAGATTCAATACCATTAAGAATCCATGAAGCACCCAAAACCCTAAAATTTGATAGCTATAACCTAGATTTTAAAAAAATTCTGCTAAATTTTATCATAATCTTGCTAGCTTATTTTCGATGCTAATTTGTGGACTCTTTAGACTACGCTTAACAAATTTGGGCATAATTAATACTCATTTTTTGGTGAGCTGAGTTTGAGAGTGGTTAGAACCAAAGCTCGGAATCAATAGAGGTGTGTTGAGTTCGAGAGAGGTCAAAGTTGAAAAAGTGTCAAACGAGAAAAGGATGCCATGTTTTCCATTTCATAGAACAAATTTCCTACACCAAGATTAGGAGTTGTTTTTAGTAATTTTTTGGAATTTCTGGTGCAGGAATCCTACGAAAAATTTTGAGGTGTAGGAATTCCATGAAAATTTTTGAGGTGAAATCTTGATTTGTGTTATTTAAACTAGCTTTTTGACTATATATATCGATTCATCACCCTCAAAATCCCTTAGGGCACTTAAATTATGAAGGAGTTACCCATCAAACTTGTGATTTCAATAAATTCATACCAAATTTTAAAGAAATTAAATTAGAAAAACTCACTAGAAAATTTAAAAAAAAAATTAGACCAAAAACAACTCACATTGAGATTATCAACTATAGCCTAGAGGTACAATTTAATAACATTAAATGTTGCCTAGGTGATCGTAAACGTAAGACTAACAAAATTACGTTTCGTTTCATTTAGCTCGTCGTAAATGTAAGACATGAATAGTTAGGAAATTGTAGGTGATGTTTAGAAACATAAATACGCGGTCAACTATGGATGAATGTTCAAAACACATTTAGGATATATTAAATGTAATTTTTTAACTAAATAATATTATAATAAATATTTATATGGATAATATTATGATAAGCCATAAATATAAAATCTTTATACACCCTCCATACCCTCCATTATATTAAATAAATATAATTTAATATAATACGTCTTTAATATAACTCATGTATGTTCAAATTTATATTAAATATTAAGTAATATTTTAGTTTGTAAATTGCCTAATATTTTAGTTTGTAAATTGAGGCAATTGTATTTCATAATTAAAACAAGGTTATTTGGTTGTTCTTATATTTTTATTTAGAAATTCATATCAAAAAAAGAAATATTTTCAGAATTTCAATTACAATTTTCTAACGCCACAAAACCACAAAGCATATCGCTTAATCTAGTTCGCCAAGCATAACGCCACATTCTTAATATATGCCACTTTAACAATAGATATATAAATGAGAAAATTGAGACCAGACCAACCTAAAAAAATCCCCGTGATTGAGCACAAAGCTTTATATACCATAGAGTTGAGAGGTCGTAGAGTGCATCACCCCTTTCTAGGAACAAAGTTCACCATAATAAAGCACGATTTTTGTATAATACCAAACCTCATTGAACTAATGCAAAACACACCTCCAAGAGAATATATCATCACATTCCAAGTTTAGAACCTCAAAGAACAACAAGAAAAAAGAACCCCATGCGTGAATGTCAAACAAGAAGCATTCAGAATGTGCATGGAGCTAAAATAAGACCAACCACCAAGCATAACATTACATTCCAAGTTCATAACCCAAAGAAACAATATGAAAATAGATCCCCAAGCGTAAATGTCAAACAAGAAGCATCCATAATCCATATTATACATGGAGCCATATATAAGACCAACTTAATCCACAAACATACCAAAAAAGAGAGAAACAAAGAAGCAACTCTCCACAATGCTAACTAAAATGCCTAAGAGAAAACAGAATGAGGAACCCAACCTAGAAGCCATATCTTGTTGGTCACATTGGAGACCGACCAAAATTGACTACAAAAGACATGATAACCCACCAACCCTAGTCATGGTATGAAGAGGAAATTGTAGCTGACACTTGAGCAAAGGAACCCATAGGACCTATTATATCTCTAGAGGCAAGTCACTCATAAGAAACACTCTACGCTAGCCAAACGAGAATTGAAATTATACAAATAAAACCTTTGATTATGAAGCATTCGTTTAATGTCCTTGAGTGAGGAGAAGGCATTGTAATTTTCCACGTACTTGTCCTTGAATACTAGTCGCAATAGGGTTGACATTTGTTGATGTAAAGTAAGAAAAATTAGAAATTGTGGATTTGTACTCTTGGATTTTTCAAGATCAAGAACCGACTTTGAATCTTCACCAATCAATTTAGAATCTGGATGGTATGGGTGTTCAGACCCACCTCGAGTCTCCAACACTTGAATTTATTTTCTCACCTATGGAGGGATTGCATTAAAAAAGGTAGCCACTTAATCATAAGTGCAAGGACGAACCCTCTTCCGCTTGAGAGTAGTATTTCCTCCTCCACCCTGCTTGTTACCCATTCTTTGTCTAAGAGGCATCAATACTACAGAGAAAAAACACTTGAGGCAACTACTAAAAGACCCATGTTCGAAAAGATAAAGAAAGAAGTGGGACTGGACACACCACCTTGACTTTCAGACCTGAAAACCACAATGTTATCACCCGAGCACCAAAGTAATGGTTCAAAATCCACCAAATTATCAAACTCTCCACAACCCATAACCATGCCACACAAGGCTTTGAAATGCCCTAAAAAAATGTAAGACTCACTTATGCTATAATTAACCACAAAATTCCAAATACAAAACAAAAATAGCATAGTTCCACCAACTAGAAAATACCCAATACAGTTCGACAATATCTCAATAGGAAGGACTTTATCTTACTCAGAACAACAAAAGTTTAATAGTTTAGAACATTACGAAGGCTAGGACACTAAAAACAAATACCACATTGAATAAAAATAGTTTGACAACCATTAAACATGACCAAGGCCTGAGAAATGAACCACAACTATACAAGCAAACATAGATATTGAGTTGACCAACCATAACAATAACACGAGACCAAAAACTAGAAAATGACATAAGATACAAGCAATATCTTCCTCACCAACTCAACATTGAAACATAGGTTGTACACTTGATAGAAATTACCAACCCAACCACTAATATTCAACAATGAGTCATCATACCAAGATAGACTATAAACTAACAAATGGATTTCCAAGGGCCTACCCTCACCTCCACTCTCACTTACTCCTTTAGACTCCAGATCCATCCTAGGAACTGTAATTTAAAGACATCAACTCCACCTGTAACCCTACGTGCTTCCTCAAATTGGTGCCTGCAACGACTTGCGAACCTTAAATGATTAGTACACTTGGGAGGTGGTGGGAAAAGCCTCCTACGAACCTATCATATCAACAATAACGCCCCATCAAGGAAAATATAATTAAATTTTTTGATTAATTTTAATATTAATTTTATTTGATATTAAGGTTAGCCTAACTTGATTTAATTTACTTAAATTTTTAATTAAATAATCCGATAGAACATTGTATGTTTCCTGGAATTTGATGCACACCAAGAAAAATATTATATTTAATTGGTTGTAAATGTAAGGCTAACAAAGTTACATTTCATTTAGCTTGCTATAAATATAGAAACACACCCACTTTACTAACCAATAAAGCCCCCATTAAAAACAAAACACAACACTTACAATGATTGCACAAACATAATGAATATTTCAAAGATTTAGATGTGGAAGTTTTGTGGCATGTAATCCTTGGCAATCATTCATACGAATGATTTTACAACAATAGATCATAAAACATTAGTATTATCATTTCAATTTTTTTATATGTAAATAGTTGTATGGTAATAACCTAAAGTGCTAAGGATTCTCACACTACTAGCAAGAGCAACAAATACTGAATGACCTAGCACTTTGTTTAACATCATATGTTTTTAGTCTTATACCAGGACGAGTGATTAATCAATGTCTATTTCTCTCAACTATGACAAAGAACTACTTTTTATGTTTTTTTAGCTTTGGATAATTTTCAACATGAATAAAATCTATCAATGATTTTCAAGAGGCTTGTGAATTAAATTTGGTCTTTTGAAAACTATAAATAAGAGAGTGACAACAAATTTGTTTTTTGGCACAACCAGTGGGAGAACAAAAAGGAAATGTCTTGTTTATATCGCCACTACCACATGTAATATTTTATACAATAGGGCCTATAAAGTTTAACTAGTGTGCATTTCTCTCAAGTATGGTGAATACCTCTTTTCCTCAAGCATTGGAAAAGTGTAACACCCCCTCTCACCCTCTAACTTCTACTAGGGAGAATGGGAGGTGTTACTTTTATCTAACACAAATTCCATGGTCTCATTATGGAAATGGGGTTACAAAATTCATCCTTTCTCAAAATTAGCAAAAATAACTTTGGGCAACACCATTCCATCCAACTCATTGAGAGATTTCTTACAATATAAAATTTATCAAAATCCATTGCTCGGATAAAAACTTATGATCGTTAAAATTTCACCAATTAAACAATGCCACATCAGTAAGGCCTTTCCATGTGGCCACCCCACCTCAATCAGATGGTTCCAAATCATTCCAAGTGCCAACGTGTCCAAGGCTACCACCACATAACACTTACCATGTCTCCAATTATCACATGCCCACAAGCCCGACCTTTAGCATGCAAATGCACCAAGCTCCTTTATATCTAGATTTCTGGAAGTTTGGCATCTCTGTGTATTAGCACTTGGAAACAACCCCAAACCTTTGACTCTCCTGACCTTAGACCAACACACAATTTCCTTTCGCTGCAAGGGCCCCACCTCAAATCTCTAATTAATCCAGCCTTGTGGTGGAGTCTATTGATTTTTGTAGATTGGGAGGTACTACCATACCCTAACATACATGATTTGGGAGAAAGTTGACCCACATGGGCTTTGTGGGCAAGTGTGCCCAACCAATGGGTTTTGCATCCAGAGTTCTGGGCACGAAACCAGAGGAATTTTTTATTGTTCAATTATTGAGGGCATGTGGGGAACCCTTAAGGAGATAAGAGGAATCTAAGGCATCAAATACTTGGCATTGGTTGGATGAAAAAAAAAATTCTATGATTTTATGGAGTTTTAACAATTTGTTAAGGTTGTCTTGGTGAAATAAGGTTACCCTAGGTGGCTAGTGAAACCCACTTGGAACTTTATAAATAGAGGAAAAAGGTTAAGTCATTCACACACCATACACATGAAAATACATCATTGGAGAAATAAATCTGAGGTAGTCACAACCTATAAGATCCAATTCCAAGCGAAGGAAGGACGAAGTTGAGTATCTTTTGTGTGTTTTGGAAGAGGTTGAGTTAGGTAGATGTTGGTCGAGTAGTGGAAGGCAAGTTATGGGAATAAGTTTCTGGCAAAATTCTCTATGTAGAGGCTACAAGTAATTTCTGCGTATTGCAAGTAGGACGTGTCTCTATTTTGGAGGGTTGAGAGGTCTAGAAGGGAGATGGATCAAAGCCACATTCACCTAGAGAAATAACATAAGAATAAAGGGCTTATACTGGAGGATAAGCATAGGATTTAAGAAGGTTTTGAGGTCACATTGTAGGGTTGGTGTGGGTTTTACAGGTGCCCTAACTAAGGCCGAAAAACCTCAGGGATATGCTATGGGACAGAGACCTAAAAGGGCAAGAAAATACTATTGTTTAAGGTATGCTGTATGTCTTTCCATGTTGATGTTTTTCTAGGTGATGTACGTCCATTTTGGACCATTGTATCTTAAGTACAGTACTTGGAGGGTTGTTAAAAGCTATTTGGAGTGCCCTAGTATAGTGGACAAGGGAAATCTTGTCACTGTTAAGAGGGCTAGTTTTTTGGGTCCTAGTTCATTGGCCTCAAGGGTGGAGGATTGGTGATATGAAAGTTGGTTATTGTGCCCTAGTTCAGTGAGTTGCAGGAGGTCAACTTCAGTGATAAGAGGGTAGCATCCAAGACCTATTTTTTGTCATCTTTGGAGCAACATAGAGGCAAGAAGTGGGAAATGGTGAAATCCCTATGCGTTGGTGTCCTTAAGGAGCAAAGGAGAAGCTAGTGGGAATAATTATGTTGGGAATAAGTTCAGTGACACAAAATAAGTTGTGATCATTGATTATGGTAGATTATTGAGTTGGAGAAGCATGCTTTCTGAGGGAGTAGAAGTTGAGTGATCAAAAGAAGAGGTGGAAAAGAACCTGCTAGATGTGTTCAAGGTACATGGACTTAAAAGGTTGTGGAAGTGCTACATCAAAGAGTAGGTCAAGTGTAATTTTTTCAGGACAGATTGGTCATCATAGTTGTTGATAACAAGCTCTAGTTTTTATCTTGCATTAAGGTTGATTGTAAGGGCCATGATCCATATTACAGGATCCCTAAGATTGTTGTATTAAATATTTGTAATATATCACGGGGGATTCATTGGGGAAGCAGTACCATACCACGTGCGTTGACATTGGAGGATATATATTGGGGGAGAAAGGGCATAATATATTGATCATATAATAGTGGGTAAAGGGTTTTTATATGGTGTGTATAAAAAATGGAGCTTAAAGTTAATAAAAATATATAAAGGGGTATACAAAATGTTAATGAAAAATGGATACCTACAATATTTGGTGAAAGCAGGGGTTTTTTAAATTGGGAAGGTGTATTGGGTTTGTATTGGTAAGAGGTTAAATAAAGTGATTTTTCGTGGTAATTTCTAAGATGTAGCCAAATTAAAGGTATTATTTAGCATGCTATGAATGCACATGATATGTCAAAGGTTCAATGAGTGAAGCCCCCATGTAATATAACAAGTGTTGTGGGTTTAAAAAATTTATTGTGTACTAGTTGATTCATTATTGTGTATTTTATATTGTGAAAAGTAGAAGCATTGTGGAATTTGAGTGTGTTTGTGTTCATGATTTTACACCCCAACCTGATTCTTGAGTGTCATGGAAAAATCAACATGGTTGTAGAGCTCTTTGAAGGGCTAGTAAATTAGATTGTGCACAATGTACAACTCAAGTGGGAGTTGGTTCCATTATTGTTGAAGCCCTAATAGTAATGAAGAAGTTGTAAGTCGGTCTACGATTTGAGGACAAGTTGGATGGGTTGTCTAACTATAGTCTGTGAAAGGAAAGGATCAAGTTGGTCTTGATGGTGAAAAAGATCTATCAATTTTCTGTCAATGCGATCAAGAAATTGGTCGACCCTAAGGAGTTGGAAGTGTATCAGGAGTTGGATACGAAGACAAAGCTGATAATTCTAGATGGTGTCAAAGATCAATTGATAACTCATCTATCCAGTAAGAACTTTTCCCATGAGATGTTGAAATAATATCACGATGTATTCCAGAAAAAGAATGAGAATTGGTTGTTGGTATTGGAGGATAAGTTGAAGAGCACCAAGATGTTATATGGTGAATAAGTGGCTCCGTATCTAACTATATTGTCTCAAGTTTGAGATGATCTTGCTTGCATCAGTGATTTTTTTATAGATTATGAGATGGTGATGATTTCTTTGAAAAGGCTTACCGAGGAATGGAAGCCCCTCATCAAGGGGATCATTATTCAAGAGAAGCTTCCAAACTAGAACATTTTGTGGGGTGACTTCATTTACGAAGAACTGCAAGATGGGGATCTTCATAAGAAGAAGATGACTTATGATGATAACGTGGCTCTTGCAGGGTGAATGAAGGGCACGGAAAATAAGGACTTGATAAATATGAAGTGTTATCAATGTGGCAAATATGGTAATTATTCAACGAAGTGTCCAAATAAGAAGAAGGGAGATAATGAGAAGAAGAAGGGGAAGATGATAGCAAGTGCTGCTACTACTTATGAGATGGATGGCCTCTCAAGAAGTTTAGATGATTGGGATTTTCCTCTAGTTTCTCATTTCTCCAACAATATCATTGATAAGACTACATGGGTATGTGGATAATGGTGCACAAGAAAAATTTTAAGGATTGAAGTTTATCTTAAAGTTTAGAAACTTTGGAAAATATTACTCAAATCTAATATGCAAATTGTAAAATTTTTGGTGATAGTTTTGTAGAAATATTTATATTTCCAATGATTTATATTAGTCGATATAATATTTTGACAATTTTTAAGGTAAATTAATGGTGCACTATAAAATGTGGGTGAATCATTTTAGAAAAAAATGAAAATTGGTGAATCTTCTTTTTGGAAAAAGCATGGAAAATTAGCACTCCTGCTAATATTAGCCCCTAAAATTTTCCCTAGTGGTGCATTGAAGCATATGAAAGGTTCACGTGATGTATTTGAGACTCTAATTGAATGTGACTCAAATTTGCACATGGTGGTTGGTGACAAGAGTTATAAAGAGATCATAGGATCAAGTGTCATGCCATTTAGGATGGAGTCAGGTTAGTTGTTGTGAGTTCAAGATGTACTATTGGTACACGAGCTCAGATACAACATGTTTTATATCTTAGTGATCGAGGAAAAAGCGTTTGAGATGATTTTCAAGGGTGGGAAAGTGAGACTCAGACCCAGAGGCTCTAACTCTGCTAGAGTTTTCATTAGAGATAGGGAGAATGGTCTATACAAACTGATGGATAGGCCTATAGATCATGAGAAGAAGTAGGTTCCAAATACTCAAAGGGAATCAAGTTTGAGTGGGAGCATGCAAGTTTAGAGGGAGAATCCACAACCTAAGAAGAGAACATGGTCAGTGGGAAGTAAGGGTACTTCTATAGTAGGAAAGAAGGAACTATGGGATGAAATGAAGGCCTATTACGAAAGGAAGAAGAAGCATGAAGCTTCTAGTGGCAGAGACACTTGCAAGAAGAGTGTAGTGCATTCTATAGGGTATGTTGTAGTGGTGAATAGCAGGAGTTGGGCAAGTGTTGCTAGTGATGATGATGATGCGATACTTCCAAGTGGTGGAAGTACCTTCCTTTGAGTCAAAAGTTTTCAATAAAATATTGGATATAGTCTACTAAACTTGGGGATAAAAAGTTATGTAAGGATATCTCACATTATGTTAAAGAATAACATATTCCAAAGTGGGAGAAGGGAAAGTTAAATAGAATGTAGAGTTTATATGTTGCAAAATATTTTTTATTTTTATTTTTTAATACATGATCCCAATCACATAAAATGACCCTCTTACCTAAGAAGGAACACCAAATGAAATGTAGATTTTATATGTGACATTTTTTTTTAAGTACACAATCTTGATAACAAGGAATGATCCTCTTACACAAGGAACAAAGTTAATGAGAGGAAAACATGTCTTTGAGGGGATTAAACATTGGTGGGGGAATAACAACATACCCACTTTAATAACCAACCAAGCCCCCATTAACAAAAAACACAACATCTAGAACAATTTCACAAACATGATGAATATTTCAAGTATTTAGATGAGGAAGTTTTGTGGCATGTAATCATTCGCAAACATTCATAGGAATGATTTTACAACAATAGATCATATAACATTAGTATTATCATTTCAATGTTTTTATATATAAATAGTTGTATGGTAGTAGCCTAAAGTGGTAAGGATGCTCACACAATTGGCAAGCGGAACAACTAGTAAATGAACTAGAACTATTTTTAACGTCATATGTTTTTAGTCTTATACAAAGGCGGTTCTTTAATCAATGTCCATTTCTCTAAACTATGACAAATAACTAGTTTTTATGCTTTTTTAGCTTAGGAAGAATTTCAACATAAATTAAATATATCAAAGATTTGTAAGAGGCTTGGGAATTAAAGTTAGTCTTTTGAAAACTATAAAGAAGACAGTGACAACAAAGTTATTTTTTGGCAAAGCCAGTGGGAGAAAAAAAGCAAATGACTTGTTTATATCATCACTACCACATGTCATATTTTATACAATAGGGCCTATAAAGTTTAACTAGTATGAATTTCTCTCAAGTATGGTGAATACCTCTTTTACTCAATCATCGGGAAAGTGTAACAATCCCTCCCACCCCTAGCTCCTACTAGGGAAAACGGGAGGTTTTACGTTTCTCTAGTGTAAATTCCATGGTCTCATTATGGAAATGGGGTTACAAAATTCCTTCGTTCCCAAAGTTAGAAAAAATAACTTTGGGCAATGCCAACACATCTAGCTCATTGAGAGATTTCCGATAATATAAAATTGATCTAAATCCAATACTCAAATCAAAATTTATGATCATTTAAAGTTTACCAGTTAAACCTTGGCACATCAACAAGGCCTCTCCATGTGGGTCCCATGTGGCCACCCCACCTCACCCAGGTGGTTCCATATCATTCTAGGTGTCGACGTGTCCAAGGCTACCACCACATACTACCTACCGCATCTACAATTATCACAAGCCCACAACCTGGTCTTTAGCATATAAATGCAACAACCCCTTGATATCTGGCTTTTTGGAAGTTTGGCATCACTATTTATTAGTGCTTGGAAACAACCCCAAACCTCTGAACTATCACGACCTTAGTCAAAACCACACTTTCCTTTCGTTGCAAGGGCCCTACCTTGAATCACTACTAAGTCCGGCCTTGTGGTGGAGCCTATTCATTTGTGTAGCTTGGGAGGTACTACCACACCCTAGCATACACGGTTTGGGAGAAAGTTGACCTAGATGGGCTTTGTGGGCAAGTGTACCCAAGTAGTGGGTTTTGCATCCAAAGTTATGGGCACAAAACCAAGAGGATTTTTTTATAGTTTGATCATTGAGGCAATGTGGGGCACCCTTAAGAAGTTAAGAGGCACCTAAGGCATCAATGACATGGAATTGGTTGGATAAAAAAAAATGTTCTATGATTTTATGGAGTTTTAGCAATTTATTAAGGCCATCTTTGTGAAATAAGGTGACCCTAGGTGGCTAGTGAAACCCACATGGAACTCTATAAATAGTGTAAAAAGGTTAGATAATTATCACACCATCCAAAACAAATACGTCATTAGGGAAAGACATCCAAGGTAGCCGCAACCTATAAGAGCTAATTCCCAGTGAAGGAAGGACAAATGAGTATATTTTGTGTGTTTTGGAAGAGGTCGCGTTAGGAAGATGTTGGCCGAGTAGTAGAAGGCAAGTTTTGGGAATGTGTATGTGGTAGAATTCTTTGTGTAAAGGCTGCAAGTAATTTTTGTGTATTGCAGGTAGGATGTTTGTCTCTTTTGGAGGGCCGAGAGGCCTAGAATGGAGATGGGCCAAAGCCACATTCACCTAGAACAATAATGAAGGAAAAAGGACCTGTAGTGGAGGAAAAACATAATCTTTAAGGAGGCTCTGAGGTCACATTGTAGGGCTGACAAGGGTTGTACAAGTTCCCTAACTAGGGTTGGATAGTTCTTAATTATAGTGCTTGGAAGGTTGCTAGAAACTATTTGAAGTGCCCTAGTAGGGTTGTTAGAAGCTATATGGAGTGCCCTAGTATAGTGGACAAGGGAAATATTGTCACTGTTAAGAGGGCTAGTTGTTTGGGCCCTAGTAAATTAAGCTCAAGGGTGGAGGATTGATGATAAGAGGGTTGGTTATTGTGCCCTAGTTTGGTGAGTTGTAGGACGTCAACTTAAATAATAAAAGGGAAGAGTCTAAGCCTTATGTTTTTTCATATTTGGAGCAACATAGAGGCAAGAAGTGGGTAGTGGTAAATTCCTATGTGCTAGTGGCCTTGAAGGAGAATAATATCATTAGAGTGGTAGAATTGTGTTGGGAAAATGTTTAGTGACACAAATGATTTGTGACCATTAATAGCGCTAGATTATTGAGATGGAGAAGAGGCGAGAAAGGAATTGTTAGACGTGTTCAAGGTACATGGACTTAAAGGGTTGTGGAAGTGCTACATCAATAAGCAGGTCAAGTGTACTTTGTTTAGGGAAGATTGGCCATCAAATTTGTTAATAAGAAGACCTAGTTGTTATCTTGTATCAGGGCTGATTGTAAGGGCCATGATCCCTCATATGGGATCCCTAATATTGTTGTATTAATTATTTTTAATATTTCATGGGGGCTTCATTGGGGGAGAAATAACATACCATGTGCATTCATATTGGGGGATATATATTGAGGGAAAAATGACATAATATATTGATCACATAATAGGGGTAAAGGGTTTTTATATGGTGTGTATAAAAATTGGAGCTCAAAGTTAATGAAAAAATATAAGCGGGTATAAAAAATGTTAATGAAAAAATGGATACCTACAATATCTAGTGAAAGTAGGGGTTTTTTAAATTGGGAAGGTGTATTGGGTTTGTATTGATAGGGGGTTAAATAAAGTGATTTTTAGAGGTATTTCCCAATATGTAGTCAAATTAAGGGTATTGTTTAGTATGCTATGAATGCACATGATATATTAGAGGTTCATTGAGTGAAGCCCCCGTGTAATATAACAAGTGTTGCATGCTAAAAATTTGTATTATTTACTTGTTGATTCACTACTCTGTATTTTATTTTGTGCAAGGTAGAAGTGTTGTGGAATTTGAGTGTGTTTGTGTTCATGATTTTGACTCAAACATGATTCTTGAGTGTCGCGGAAAAACCAACATGATATTAGATCTGCTTTGAAGGGATAGTAAATGAGTGTGTGTACAATGTACATATGAAGAGGGAGTTGGTTTCATTGTTATTGAAGCCCTAACAACAATCGAGAAGTTGTTAGTTGGTTTGTGATACCTAGGTTGTCTAACTATAGTTTGTGGAAGAAAAGGATCAAGTTCGTCTTGATGGTGAACACGATCTATGAATTTACCTACAAGGTAATCAATAAAATGATTGGCCCTAAGGGGTTGGAAGTGTATCAAGAGTTGGATACGAAGGCAAAGATGATAATTTTATATGGTGTCAAAGATCGTTAGATACATCATATATCTGGGAAAAGCTCTACCTATGAGATGTGGAAATCTCTTCAGGATATATTCCAGAACAAGAATGAGAACTGGTTGTTAGTATTGAAGGATAAGTTGAAGAGAACCAAGATGTCATATGGTGAAGAAGTGGCCCCATATCTAACGAGATTGTCTCAAGTTTGAGATGAGATTTCTACCATCGGTGAGATTGTTACAAATTCCAAGATGGTGAGAACTACTTTGAAAGGGTTTACCAAGGAATGAAAACCCTTCATCCATGGGATACCATTATCTGAGAGAATCTACCAGATTAGAATAGGTTGTGGGATGAATTCATTTAGGAAGAACTATGAGATGAGGACCTTCATAAGGAGAATATAATTTATGATGATAACAGGACTCTTGCAGGGAGAATGAAGGACAAGGAAAAGAAGGAATTAAGCAAGTTGAAGTGTTATAGATGTAGAGAATATGGTCATTACTTAACGAAGTGTCCAAATAAGAAGAAGGGAGATAATGAGAAAACAAAGGGAAAGGCAATAACAGGTGCCACTACTACTTCTGAGACTCTAACTGAATGGGACTCAAAGTTGCACATGGTGGTTGGCGACAAGAGTCAGAAAGAGATTAGAGGATAAAGTGTCGTGCCTTTCAGGATGGATTCAGGTTGGTTATTATAAGTTCAAGATGTACTATTTGTACTAGAGATCAGATACTACATGTTTTCTATCTCAAGGACTAAGGAAAAGGGGTTTGAAATGATTTTCTAGAATGGGAAAACGAGACCCAGACCTAGAGGCTCTAACTCTTCTAGAGTTGTCATTAGAGATAGGGAGAATGGTCTATACCGACTAACAGGAAGGCCTATAAATCATGAGTAGAAGAAGATTATAGAGACTCAAAGGGATTCAAGTTTGAGTGGAAGCATGTAGGTTCAGAGGGAGAATCCACAGCCTAAGAAAAACACATGGTCAGTGGGAAGTAATGGGACTTCCATAGCTGGAAAAAAGGAACTCTGGGATGGAATGAAGGCCTATTAAGAATCGAAGAACAAGAATGAATATTTTGGTGGTAAAGACATTACCAAGGAGTGTGTGTTTCATTCTATAGGGTATGTTGTAGTGGTGAATTTTAGGAGTTGGGCTAGTGTTGTGAGTGATGATGATGACGAGATCCTTTTGAGTGGTGGAAGTACCTCCCCGGCTAAGAGGGCATGTTGATTTGTGTATCTTGAGAGGTACTCTCACAACCTAGGTTACATGATTTGGGAGAAATTTGACCCACATGGGCTTTGTGGGCAAGTGTACATAAGTAGTTGTTTTTTCACCCAAAGTAGTGGGCACAAAACCAAGAAGATATTTTGATATTCGTTATTAAGGGCGCATGGAGAACCCTTATGGAGATAAGGGGAACCTAAGGCATTGATAACCTAGTGTTTGTTGGATGAAAATATTCTTTTTCTATTATTTTATGGAGTTTTAAAAATTTGTTAAGGTTGTCTAGGTGAAATAAGGTGACCCTAGGTGGCTAGCGAAACCCACCTAGAAATATATCAATAGAGGAAAAAGGATAGATCATTCTCACACCATCCAAGTGCAAATACATCATTGGAGAAAGATATTTGAGGTATTCGTAGCCTATAGGAGCTAATTTCAAGTTAGTCAAGGAAAAATTTTAGCATCTTTTGTGTGTTTTAGAAGAGGTCAAGTTAGGAATATGTTGGCTGAGTAGTAAAAGGAAAACTTCTAGAATGAGTTTGTGTTTGAAATAATACTGAGAGGGGGGGGGGGGGGAGGGGGGGGGGGGGGAGTGAATCAGTATTAACAATTTAACAAATTTTCATTTCCATAAACAAATCGATATACGCTACTTCTATTAATTAAACCTGTGTATATACGCAACTGTGTTTAGAGAAAACCACGTATATCTTGCAGACTTCTAATTTCGTTAGCTGGTCTTAATCTGTGTATCAGAACCATAAAACAGTAATCAAGTGCAGTAAACGATACAGGCAATCACACATATGAATACAAGATATAAGGTGGAAACCCAATGTGGGTGAAAACCACCTACTGCAATTCGTCTCTATCTTCTTTTAATAAGAAACTTCTTTTTACAGTATTTCTGTACCGGTGCAGTCTTATACCAGTACACAAGCTTCTACCTGTAGAAGGCTACAACCTTCTCTTGTTCTCCAGCTTTTCTTGGAAGGGAGCTACAACCCCCTTAGCTCTTATAGTAGCTGATGTACTAGTACGTAGGTGCTGACCTACAGAAGGCTACAACCTTCTCTTTTCTTCCAGGACCATGTTTCATAAATTTTCAGACTGGATCCATCAATAACATCAAACATAAAATGTATCTGCATCAATCAATCTCCTTTGCAACAACCAAAACTGAATCAAACAATCACTTCTCTGAATGTTGCAACCAGAATACAGTAACAGTAACCAGAAACCAATCCTGAACCCAGAACACTATAGCAATAAACATAAGTAGCTAAAACATATTTTAGCTACTTCAATATGTAGAACTTGTGTGCATACGCTGATGTATTAAGGCAAACCTACATATACGCTATTTTGAATTACCGAACCAGCTTGTATACGTGCCTTTGCTATGCCGAACTTGCGTACAGATCTATAAAAGATAATTTACCCTTTTCAATTATTCAGACATCAGTTATACCCAGATTGTCAGATTTATAGATCAAGTCATGTGCCAAATATAACAGATCAAAACACACAAAGATACTTCTATTCAAGCCTTAAGATCTTGACCAATCAATAGAACTTATCCTTCTTCTAGCGCTCAGGTTCCTCCTTGATTCAGATCCATCTATGCACCATAACCCAATGACCAATATTCTAGATCTTTCTCTTCATCAGAAATTCAATCCTTGAGTGCCTTTACCTAAGGATCTCCTTCCCCTTTTATAGACTTAGGCCTTACTCAATACCATGGTCCAAAACCACTTATAACCAATACTTGGGACCCAATACTTGGGTTTAATACTTCGGACGAAATACCATGGTCCAAAGCCTAAGGTCCAAATACCAAGGACTAAATACCATGGACTAAAAATAAGTTTTCCCACATGTTTGCGTGAAAGTGCGTGCATACGCATATGCGCCTTTTGATAGGTGATCATGCGTGTATACACGGCTTGGTTAAGAGGAACTTGTGCATATCCCTTTTTCCTTCATTCTGAGAACCTAAACTATGATCTATCATCTGAGTGAGTTGCCATCAATGACAACACCTATGTCATAGTGCTAAACCTATGTCATAATGCCAACAATCTCCCCCTTTGGACTTGATGGCAATCCCAAGTCACTCAAAGTCATTCTCCCCCTTTGTCATCAAGGGCAAAGGGTTATGCTCCCCCTGAGTACATACTGAAATCTCTACTGTGCTGTGTTGTCCATGCTTCCCCTGATTGTAGGCAAGGTCTGCAAAAAAAATAAGATGTTCTACAAGAAAGAACATGACTCTATACATCATAAATGATCTTCCTATACATCCATATCCCAACCAAGTGGGAATGTATCAAGATTCACTCTTCCACCCAACCAAGTGGGGATACACCAAAAGTTTATACATGATAAGACAAGAACATTACATTATCCTTCCCAGGCATAGTGGGGAAACAAGATAGGTCGTTACATGACCTTGATAATAAGAGAAATACATGGCGTAACGACCAAATATCTAAGACAAGACTATGATAGTTATCAGCACCTATCATCAGTAGCATCTGTCAATCATCATCCAGACCAGCAACCATGATCTTCCTCTACAACTGTTCCACCAAGATATTCTAAGATAATGCCAAAAATGCATTATTAGAAGTATATGCTCCCCTTGAACCTGTGCCAGATGGTCTCTGTCAGACCCATATCAGACTCTTTTCATCCTAAGTCTGGCCCACTGTTTGTCTTCAAACCAACATATACGCGATTGTATCCACAGAAACCGACATATGTACATGGATACGCTTGATGAAAATCACGTACAACCACTATTCTCTGAACCAGATAAGTGTCAATAGCAAGATGATGCATCAACTACTCCCAGTTTTTGTCTGAGGAATTCAAATGTCTCCCTGGGCAATGGTTTGGTGAATATATCAGCAACCCGTTCCTTGGAGGGAACATACTCCAATTTGACCTTTTGTTCAAGCACTTGTTCTCAGAGAAAATGATATTTGATATGTATGTGCTTGGTCTTTGGATGCATGAATAGATTCTTTGAAATGCTGATTGCACTTGTATTATCAGATAAAATGGAGATAGGTGGAGTACAAGTAATTTGAATGTCTTGCAATGTTTGCATCATCCAAAGGAGTTTTGTGCAACAAGATGCAACAACCACATATTCTGCTTCAGCTATAGATAAAGCAATTGAACTTTGTTTCTTGCTAAACCAAGATACTAATCTGGAACCCATAAAGAATGAACCACCACTAGTGCTTTTTTTCTGTCATCCACGCTTCCTGCCCAATCTACATCTGTATATGCATGAAGTGTGAGATCTGTATCTCTAGGATACCATAAGCCATAGTTTTGTGTTCCTTGAAGATATTTGAAAATCCTTTTAACTACCTGAATATGTGCTTCTTTTGGATTAGCCTGGAATATTCCAACTATTCCCACTGCATGCATGATGTCTGCTCAGGTACCTATCAGATAGACCAGACTACCAATC
This sequence comes from Pinus taeda, assembly GCA_000404065.3. NCBI lineage: Eukaryota > Viridiplantae > Streptophyta > Pinopsida > Pinales > Pinaceae > Pinus > Pinus taeda. The sequence goes on along the minus strand of APFE030545469.1, from coordinate 12,858 downwards.
ATGGATCTATAGGTTGGTTGATATACTGTTGCTGATTCATCATTTGCACTGAGGCTGCATCCTATTACCATAGGGGTACATACTGGTTTCGAATCTTCCATGCCATATTTCTTCAAGATCTGCTTGAGGTACTTGGTTGTGATAGAAAGATACCGTTTTGGTTTTGTTGGACTTGTAAACAAGAAAAATGTGAGCTCGCCAAGGAGGGACATTTCAATTCTTTCCTGAATTACCAAGGAAAAAATTTTGACTCATGGCTTCTTCATTGCTACCAAAGATGATATCCATCAACATACACAATCAGTATTAGCATTTATCATTATCAATTTTTATATATAGATTTTATCTGCTGATCCTTTTGAAAAAACCTTGTTGATGGAGGTATTTGTCCATACGATAATACCAAGCCTTGGAGCTGTTTAAGACCATAGAGAGCCTTTCTGAGTCTGCATACAAGTTTTGGATCATTTCCAAGGATGAATCCATCTGGTTGCTCAATATACACTTCTTCTTCTAAGTCTCCATTTAGAAAGGCAGATTTCACATCCAATTGATATACTTTGAACTTCTGAAAGCTAGAAAGAGCAAGGAACATTCTTATGGCTTCAAGTATAGCAACCGGTGCAAAAGTTTCTTGAAAGTCTATACCTTATTGTTGAGCATACCCTTTACAAACAAGTCTAGCCTTGTTTCTAATAACATCTCCATTTTCATTTAGCTTGTTTTTGAATATCCATTTGGTCCCTATGACATTCTTATCATTAGGTCTAGGAACCAATTCCCAAGTGTTATTATTTTCAATCTGCTCAAGTTCTTCATTCATGGCCATGACCCAAAATTCATCTTTGCATGCTTCACTTACATTTTGTGGTTCGACGGAGGAGAGCAATGCTAGATAGCTTAAAGCTTCTGTAATAGTTCTTCTTATTTGAACACCTGCCTCTTTTTGCCCCAAAATTTGAGTCTCTGGATGATTCTTCTGTACGTACCTGGATGGAGTATTTTCTTCTACCCTTATCTATTCTTCTGGTGCCTCATATGTTTCTTCTTCATCATTAGTTTGATTTGAAGTTGAAGGATAGTCCTCTTCATCTTCAAAATCTTCGGTTTTTATTTGCTTTGGATTGTCGCCTGCTTCATCAACCACCACATCAATACTTTCAACAATTTTTCCAAGTCTTTTATTGTAACACTTATATCCTTTACTTCGGGAAGAGTAACCAAGGAGAATGCTTTCATCTGCTCTAAGTTCAAACTTGCCAAGTTTTTCATCAGTCCTTTTGATGTAAGTTTTTCTTCCAAAAACTTTGAAGTATTTTACCGTAGGAGTCTTACCATACCAAAGTTCATGAGGAGTTTGAGTGCTATTTACCCGGATGTTTTTTTTGTTGAGAATAGTAACGACAAAAAATGCAGCTTCACCCCAGAAGCTTGCAGGAGTTCCAGACTCATCAAGCATAGCATGAGCCATTTTTTGAACCGTTCGGTTCATCCTTTCCACGACATTTTTCTGAGGATTCCTTGTAGTAGAGAATTCCCTTCTTATTCCATGTTCTTCACAAAATTTGAAAATTTCATCCAAGGTAAATTCCCCTCCTCGATTAGTCCTGAGGCATTTTATTCTGCGATCTGATTCATTTTCAATCAAGGCTTTGAAAGCTTTGAACTTTTCGAAAGCTTCGTCTTTATGGTTCAGAAGTCCTATCCAACACATCCTGGAAAAGTCATCAATGAATAATATAAAGTATTCTTCTCCACGAGGTGACTTTTTCCTTGATGGACCAAATAAATCGATATGGACAAGTTCAAGTGGCTTACTAGCTGATCCTTCCTTCTCAGGGAGATGTGTTCTGGTTTGCTTACCAAACTGAGATGATTTGCATATTGTATTGTCTAGAATTTTGATGTCAGGAAGATTGCGAACAACCTGATATTTGCATGCTTTCCTTATCTGAGGGAAGATTAGATGCCCCAATCTTCTGTGCCATAGAAAATGTTCATCATTATTGCTTAGATAGCATTGTTGTTGTCCTCCCTTGAGTATGTATAAATTATTTGGAGTTCTTATGCCTTTGATCACTGTTTCTCCTATATCAATCTCACGAACAATACATCCATTTGATTGAAATACTACCTCATTTCCTTGATCACACATTTGACTAACACTCAATAGATTATGCTTTAAACCATCAACATACATAACATTTCCAGCTTTGACCTTTTCTTTCAAAAGAACAGAGCCTTTACCTTTTATGAGTGTAGGGGTGTCATTTCCAAATGAGACCTTCCTTTCCTTTTCTAGGGCACTATATGACTAAAGTTTTTCTTATCACCTATCATATGTTTCAAGCATCCACTGTTGATGTACCACTAATTTTCCTGTCCTTCCACATATAAGGCTATACCACATCTTTCTAGTTGCGGTTCTTTCTTTCTCCATGTTTTGGGACCCAATGAAACTTGCTCCTTCTGAGATGTTTGCTGAAACTGACTCCTGCATCCAGAATCTTCATGACCAAAGTTGTTACAACTAGAGCATTCTATTTCATTTTCAAGAGCAGGAAAGTTATTGTAGGTCCTCTTCATGATCCCAATCACACTCCTTTGATTTCGTGATTCTCTAGTCATGATGGTCTTGTAGGCAACACATTGAGAAGCTTTGTGTCCAAAGTTGTGACATGAGAAACATTGGCCATTAAAGAAATTCCTGCGATTATCAAATTTACCGACCAGGTGATTGTAGTTTCCATTGACATTCATTCTTGAGGCAGATTGAGAATTATTTGCCTGTGGTTGGTTGTAGATTTTGTTCATCCTTGAAGTAGATTGACCCTAATTTACCTGGTGATCTGCTTTATGCCTTTGTTGACGATTGTCAACTTGTTCACTTCTCCTTGCTGCATCAAGATAACTTTTGGAGGTGGATGGCTTCTGTGCTTGAGATACTTCTTCAGTATATCCAAGACCTATCTTGATTAGAGGAGAACGCTGCACTTTGTTAATCTCATCTAAAGTTTCAGATCCTTTAGCAAATCTAAGATTAAGAGCTTTTGTTTTCTCAATATCTTTTCTAAGTCCCACAATTTCACATTCTAGCTTTTCATTGTGTTTTTCCCTTTCAGCAAGTTGGAATGTCAAAGCATCTATGATCATACTCTTTTCTTCTAAACAGATTTTAAGTTTAGAAATTTCTTCATAGAGATCATCTTCATCTACAACATCCAAGAAATCATCATCTTCAAAAGCCATCAAAAGTCTATAATCATTACCATGTTCATCTTCATCACTATTTGAAAGTCCATCACTTTCTTCATGTGTATAATAACTCTTCTTACTTACGTTCTATTTTATGTTCCATTTAACTGATTCCTTACCTTTATCAAGCTTATCTTTATGAGGATATTTGGCTACATAGTGACTGACTCTTCCACAGGCAAAGAATTTGAAAGGTAGCTTACCTCTGAATCTTCCAGAACCCTGTTGAAGATTCTTGACAAAGTTTGATTCTTCCTTTCCTTCTGACGTATGTCCTGACTCATTGTATTCTCCTTTTCCTGAAGTTTTGAATGCGGTTTCTCTTACGTCTGATGGACCCCCTTTTCTCATTTTGAAAGCAGTTAGGATTCCGTGCAGCTGTGACATGGTGATACTCTGAAGATTCTGATTTTCTTCTATGGAAGAAACTTTTGATTCAAATTTAGAAGATAAAGATCTTAAAAACTTTTCAACTATAAGTAACTTCTTTTATCTCTTCACCCAAGTTTTTCATGAGATTAACAATCTCATCTATACGTAAGAAATAATTAGCCACACTTTCATCATTGTGCATTATGAGAGTTTCATGTTGAATTCTGAGAGATTGTAATTTTGCACGTTTTACCTGATCATCTCCTTCATACCTTAGAATGATATTGTCCCATATTTCTTTGGCGGTTTTGAGCTGCATAACATTGATGAATTCTGATTGAGATAGACTCCCCAATAGAGTATTGAAAGCCTTTGCATTTGTTTCATACTGATTTTTATCAGCCGTATCTGTAGGAGTTGCTAATGGAAATGTGTATCCTCCTTCCATGATATACCAAACTTCTGTACCAAGAGATTGAAGATAGGCTGTGGTTCTTACCTTCCAATAGACGAAGTTTCTCCCATCAAATATTGGTGGCCTGATGGATGACTTCTTTTCGTAGTTGCTCATGATGATAGATCTTCCTTCAAGCGATCAAGCTTCTTCTTAAGGACCTGCTCTGATACCAATTGTTGGAAATAATACTAAGAGGGGGGGGGGGTGTATCAGTATTAGCAATTTAAATTTTTTTCATTTCCATAAAAAAATTGATATATGCTACTTCTATTAATAAAACCTGCGTATATACGCAACTGTGTTTAGAGAAAACTGCGTATATCTTGAAGAATTCTAATTTAGTTAGCTGGTCTTAATCTGTGTATCAGAACCATAAAATAGTAATCAAGTGCAGTAAACAGTACAGGCAATCACACATATAAACACAAGATATAAGGTGGAAACCTAATGTGGGTGAAAACCACTTGTTGTAATTCGTCTCTATCTTCTTTTAATAAGAAACTTCTTTTTACAATATTTTTGTACTGGTGCAGTATTATACCAGTATGCAGGCTTCTACCTATAGAAGGCTACAACCTTCTCTCATTCTCCAACTTTTCATGGAAGGGAGCTACAACCCCCTTAGCTCTTGTACTAGCTGATGTACTAGCACGTAGGTGCTGACCTACAAAAGGCTACAACCTTCTCTTTTCTTCCAGGGACCACATTTCATAAATTTTCACACTAGATCCATCAATAACATGAAACATCAAATGTATATGCATCAACCAATCTCCTTTGCACTAACCAAAACTGAATCAAACAATCACTTCTCTGAATGCTGTAACCATAATATAGTAACAGTAACCAGAAATCAATCACGAACCTAGAACACTGCAACAATAAACAAAAGTAGCTAAAACATATTTTATGAGACATATGCTACTTCAATATGTAGAACATGCGTGCATATGTTGTTGTATTAAGGAAAAACTGTGTATACGCTGTTTTGAATTACTGAACCAGCGTGTATACGTGCCTTTGCTATGCCGAACCTGCGTACAGATCTATAAAAGATAATTTAACCTTTTCAATTATTCAGACATCAATTATACCTAGATTATCAGATTTCTAGATCAAGTCATGCGCCAAATATAACAGATCAAAACACACAAAGATACTTCTATTCAAGCCTTAAGATCTTGACCCATCGATAGAACTTATCCTTCTTCTAGCGCTCAGGTTCCTTCTTGATTCAGATCCAGCTATGCACCATAACCCAATGACCAGTATTCTAGATCTTTCTCTTCATCAGATATTCAATCCTTGAGTGCCTTTGCCTAAAGATCTCCTTCCCCTTTTATAGACTTAGGCCTTACTCAATACCATGGTCCAAAACCACTTAGAACCAATACTTGGAACCCAATACCTGGGTTCAATACTTCGGACTAGATACCATGGTCCAAAACCATAGGTCCAAATACCAAGGACTAAATACCAAAGACTAAAAATAAGCTTTCCCACATGTATGTGCTTTTCCTTGCATGAAAGTGCATGCATACGCATATGCGCCTTGTTATAGGCGATCCCGCGTGTATACGCGGCTTGGTTAAGAGGAACCTGCATATATCTCTTTTTCCTTCATTCTAAGAGCCTGAACTGTAATCTGTCATTTGAGTGAGTTTCCATCAAGGACAACACCTGTGTCATAGTGCTAAACCTATGTCATAATGGCAACAGTTTGTGGAAAAAATATCTATGTACAGTTCGTAGGTAATTTATGTGTATTTCAGGTAGGATGGTTCTCTATTTTAGAGGGCCGAGAGGCTTAGAAGGGAGTTGGACCAAGGCTTCATTCACCTAGAGAAATAGTGCATGAACAAAGGGATTGTAGTGGAGGAAAAGCAAAAGATTTAAGGAGTTTTTAGGTTGATTTGTAGGGATAAAGATGGTTGTACATGGTTCCTAACCAAGGCCAAAAAATCTTAGGGATATGTTATAGGACCGAGACCTACAAGGGTAGAAGAAGAATGTTGTTTAAGGTATGTTGCATGTCTTTCCATGTTGATTCTTTTCTAGGTGATGTAGGTCTAGTTTGGATAGTTGTTGGAGAAACTTATGTAGAGTATTTGGAGGGATGCTATAAGATATTTAGATTTCCCTTGTATAATGGACAAGGGAAATATTTTCACTACTAAGAGGGCTGGTTGTTTGGGCCCTAGTTCATTGACCTCAAGGGTGGAGGATTGGTGATAAGAGGGTTTATTATTGTGCCCTAGTTGAGTGAGTTGCAAGAGATCAAATTTAGTGATAATAGGACAACCTAAAATACCTATGTTCTGTGATCTTTGGAATAGTAGAGAGGCAAGAAGTGGGCAGTTGTGAAGTCCATATGAGTTGGTGTCCTTGAAGGAGAAAAGGAGTAGCAAGTGGGAAAAGTTGTGTTGGGAAAAATATTAGTGACACAAAAGGAGTCGTGATAATTGATAGTGATAGATTGTTGAGTTGGATAAGAATGGTTTATAAGGGAGATGAAGTTGTGTGATAAACAAAAGAGGTGGAAAAGGACCTGCTATATGTGTTCAACGTACGTGGTCTAAAAAGGTTGTGGAAATGCTACATTATCAAGTAAGTCAAGTGTACTTTGTTCAGAGCAGATTGGTCATCATAGGTGTTGATAAAAAGCCCTAGTCATTGTCTTGTATCACTGCTGAATGTAAAGGCCATGATCCTTGTTATGGGATCCCTAAGATTTTTGTATTAAATATTTGTAATATAACAAGTGTTGTGGGTTAAAACGTTGTCTTATGTACTAGTTGATTTAATGCTATGTATTTTATGTTGTGCAAAGTAGAAGTATTGTGGAGTTTGAGTGTGTTTTTGTTAGTGATTTTAGACTTAAACTTGATTCTTGAGTGTCATGGAAAAATCAATAGAGTCCATCCTCACACTTCATGTAGTTTTTACCCTTAAGGGCCCTACATCAATTGTGCCTTACCGAGTCCTCTTATCACTCACATCAAGTCTAATTATCACCTAATATGTATCTAACCCCATGGAAATATAGCTCACCATGTTCCTCTTGAATGCTCAAACTCTCGGACCACTCCACACTAAGTTAATTTTGGACTCAAACATAAGGTAATTTCAACCTTAACATCCCAAAATGATTTTTTAGGTTTCTTTGAGTTATTTGAAAGAATTAACCAAACTTTCCATGAGGAATTAGTTCTACCCAAAGCATGGTCAACCACAAAGTTGATGTCAATAGAGTAACACAATGAAATTTAAGTGTTTACGATAACACAATACAATCATGACGATGTAAACTTGGCTTCCACACATGCATCTTAATCAAGCCAAATCCGTAGCTACCACACTCTGTAGTTTTGACTAAAGCAGCATTAGAACCATCCAAAATCAAGTCTCAAATAGTTCCATCACACCTATCAAAATATCCATGCATAAATGAATTATCTCAATCATTAATCAAAAGTAAGGAAACAACAATCAATTACACAACAAGGACCCAAGTTTACTAATAATAGGATTACAAATAGTCCTTCAATATCAAAACTATGTACTACTCAAACGTAGAGATCCTCTAGTAAATATAAAGATTAAACGATGGAATTTCACACACCACAATAGTTTTACTAGATTCTCAACAATAAATGATAGCCATGCAAATACTCTACGAATTATAAAGTATATCATCATTTACTAGAAGCTACCAAATTCTCATATCATGAGAATAATCATGCACATATCTCATTGCAAACATATCATAGGAATAGACATTCCTCATTAGTAGCGCTGATACAGTCATGTTTTATAGCAATAATACTCATAATTTAAGTGCCAGATGTATACAAGTAAACAACTTATCTTAATGTCTTTAGTGACTGGAAACTTAGAGAGGAACTTAAACTCTCCACCAAACCATAGGTCAACTGCACTGCAATATTTCTTGTAGTTTACCACCTCCAAGATGGATTGAGTCTGAGGAGGTAAGTGATCAAGGGTATTCATATCAATACCAATCAACCAAACATATAAGGAAATAATTCCATTGTTTGGTTGGTTTATCGACTACCTCCAACAATAAGCAGCATAGTGGTTCCCTATTCAAACTGAAGTCAAGTAATATACCAATAGGGGGAAGTGGTCACTTTTTAGTTGGTTTATCAGCTTCTCCAATAGTAAGCACCACAATGACCTCTACCCCAATAGGAACCAGTCACAGAGAATTCATCCAAGGCTCAGTGATATATCATTCAGTTCCAAGAGAATTATTACATCATATGGGTGGTTTATCATCTCTTCCTCTAAGCAGGCATTTTAGGAGTTAAGAACCCACTAACCAGGTGGTTTATCATCTTACTGAGAAATAAAACAAGTGGTTTATCAACCCCAAGGCAAGAAATTAGTATTTTATTGACTCCTTTCAACAAGCACATGGGTGTCTCAAACTTAAAGTGGTTTATCAACTCACTTCTAGCAAGTACCCTATTGGTTTATCAACTCTAAGGAAAACACTAAATGATTCAAATCCATTAAACTCTCACTAGAAACCAAATTATTAGGCACCCACAGAAGCCTTAGAAATCACATAGGGAATCCATGCACATAATAGAACATAAACTAGAAAGGGTTAATCTCATTAGCAAATTTACATCCCCTACCCAACCCAAGCTCTACATTCTCTTGGTTTGTTCACCACCACATAGATCCTCCCCTACATATACACTTGTTCTCATCTGAAATATCCTCTCTTTGTCTTCTCCCTTTTCCAAGGTGTTTTCTCATCAAGAACAGGGTTGTATGGCCCATTCTACACTGAGGCAATCCATTCCTCCATTTATTTCTTACACCAACAATGACATACATTTATCAAGGAGATTTATGGTGAAGTAAATGCAGTTTCTTAGTTTCACAAGAAACTCTTCCTCAGGCCTCAAAATCCATGTCCACTTCTCTCTGTCAGTCAATATTTACTTTTTCATATTATTTACGTAAATTATAATTCATAGTAACATCTTCAAGAGGGATAGAAAAATGGTTTTTATAGACCCCACCGACATAGAGAAACATTGTCCTCAATGTTCTATATCAGAACACACGATTTACAAGAGATTTATACATGCAGTGCTTTACATTTACATGTGCATTTATATTTTCTCACCCAACAAACAAAAATGGGTATGATACCCTCATTTGATCAACCATCTTCCATGTGGCTTCATCTACTCCAAAGTACCTCCACTACACCTTCACCTACTCGATTAATTTTTTCATAGCGTGAAATGCAAAATGTCTCTGGATCAAATTATCCCTTAGATTCCACCTATATCACAGACCAATCAACAACATGATTAGTATCATGTACATACTTTTTAAGCAAAGAAACATGGAAAAAATCATGTGCCTTCACTGTGGGCGGAAAGGCCAATATGTAATCCATTAGCCCCACCCTATATAATGTTTGAAATGGCCCACAAAATTTTGGTGCCAACTTGGCACAAGATTCAATATTTAATGAAATTTTCCTTGGTCTAACATGGAGTTAAACATGTTCCCACACTTGAAATGCCTTGTGTATTCTATATTGATCAGTATGGATCTTTTTTCAGTCATGATTTATCTTCAAGTGTTGTTTGATAGTAATCACTTCCTATTCCATATCCTTCAACATATCAAGTTTGATATGCACCCTTTTCATTGGATGATTCTAGTTGATAGGTCTATTTCACTTTCTACCATAAAGGGCCTCAAATGGAATCATAGTTAATGATTCTTGATACCAATTGTTATAAGAAAATTCTACTAAAGTTAGAAGCTCTTCCCACCTTTTAGGCTGATGCATAACATACATTTTGAGCATGTCTTCGAACACTATGTTAATTATTTCAGTCTTCCCATTTGTCTTAGGATGGTACACCGTGTTAAAAGCTAAATTCTCCCCAAAACTTGCAAATAATTCCTTCCAAAACTTAGATGCAAATTTATCATCCCTATATGAGATAATCGTCTTGGGTACACCATGCAATATAACTACTTCCTTTATAAAACTATGAGCAATGTTTCTTGCTTGGTGAGTAGAATTAACATCTACAAAATGAGCTAGCTTGCTCAACTTATCTAGCACCACCCTTATGGAATCATGCTGCATGGTTGTCCTTGGAAGTCCCATAATGAAGTCCATCAAAATGACTTCACACTTCCATTCTATAATGGGGACTGGATATAGCGATCTTGCTAGACTTATGCATTCCACTTTCACATACTGGCACTCTAATCATTTAACAATCTATTCAAACACATCCTTTTTCATACTTGGCCAATAATACAACTTATTCATATATATTATCATTTTTTGATTACCTAGATGACATGAATATGGTATTTTATGAAACTCATTGAGAATGAGCTTCTTCATGTCACCCATACAAGGTATATACCACATGCTTTTGAAATTTAATACCCCATCCTCCATGAGGGAGTAATTCGTGTTCAATGCCCCTTCTGGCTCTTACTACAAGCATTTTTTCAATTGCTTATAGTTTTCATCTTTCTTCATACCTTCTTTAATATTTTCTTGGATGTCAAATTCACAAGTGCTAATGGCAACTACATGAGCCTCTTGCAGTCATCTGTTGAGTGCATTAGCTACCTTGATCTCCTTGCCTTTGATGTACTTGATTTCAAAGTCAAACTTGATAATAAATGATGACCATATGGCCTGTCGTGCATTCAGCTTGGGTTGATCAAAAAGATATCTCAACCCTCCATGATCTGACATCAATACAAATTCCTTCTAAGTAGGTAATGCCTCCACATCTTCAATGGATGGACTATTGCTGCCAATTCTAAATCTGGAGTAGCATATTTTTTCTCATACTCATTCATCTTCCTAGACTCATAACACACTACCTACCCTTCTTGCATTAAGACTCCATCGATCCCTTCCTTGCACACAAAAAAATATGTTTCGAGGTCTGTTCTTCTTAATATTAGTGCTTACGTCAACAATTTCTTTAACTACTCGAAGTTGGCTTCACATTATGTTTTCCACTGGAATTTAGTTCCTTTTCTTTTCAGTTCTATGATTGGGTGTCCAATATTGGAGAAATTTCAGATATGAATGTCCTATAGTACCCAACCAAACCCATAAATGATTTGAATTCTACCACATTTGAGGAGTGGGCCACTCCATAATGGCTTTAATCTTATAAAGGTCTACAACTACTCCTTCCTTGGCGTTGTGCTGTGCAACAAACCCCGATTTATTTTACATAAATGCCATAGGATATTACTGTATAAATAAATGGGGACCCTTAAAAATAAAAATAAAAATATGGAAATAGCCTAGTTTAGGGTTTTTAAGAACAAATTTTGAATTTTTTTAAATAAGAAAATCCTCATTTAGGCCTAAATGACTTGAATAAATCTTACCTTGAAGAAAAACCCAAAGATATTGCATATTGCAAAGTCTCAAAGAAACAACGCTTTATTTTACCCTTTTGAAACTCGTGATTGCGTTAAGAGATAACCCCCGGTAAACAAACATGTATATTCCTTAAAAAGCTTAAGTATTGATGAAATTCCTTCACGGCGAAACTTGCCTGCATCACAATCTTATAGTGAAAGAAATATATGATAAGACCGAGGAACATCCCCGATTGCGATAAATATATTTCTAAAAAGGCGTGCCTAAAGAAAATCATAAAGATAAAAACAAAATCCGCGCTTGTTAAATAATCTGATGGGCCCACTATAATGCCATTTCATTTCTCACGATTTGTAATCGCACAAAACCTTCAACCATATATGTTCTCTTCTACTCCCAAAACCTCCTATTGTGATATTTCAATTATCGCATCGCACTTCTCCCATACCTAAGGAAATGATGTAGTGATATCGCTATCACATATCACCAAAGTACATAGAAATAAGTTTTATATACCATTTGAAAAGGTTTTTGTGATGTGATAAATTAAAGAGGTAATAAATAACCACGCGAAAGCCATGATTTTAGTTATTAGCTAATTTTAACGATATTTATGGTTGTTAAGAAGAGCTTCGGCGTAAATCACATGAAAGAGACCTTTGTCGACGCGTTTCGAACCAACTAGTGTGGTTCATCGTCAGGACAAGTTGAAGAAGCAGATCTGGCATAGCATGTTAAATAGACAGAGCAGAGACTCCAACGGCTACAAAACGGCTGTTTTTGACCCTTGGACCAAGGTAAAAAATATATATACTAATAAATTAAATATTCTCATTATTTTTATTATTTTATTTCTAGAAATGACCAAAATTGGGTAAAACGAATAGAATCCCAAGTGATTTATTTAATTAAATTACTTTATGCTACTTAATATATTAATTAATTACTTAATTATATTAATTCATTTATTAATATATTTAAATTATATTAATAAATTAAATATTCTCATTCTTATTATAATATTAATTCTAGAAATTAGGTAAAATGAATAGTAATTAGGTAACACTAACTATTTTGTTATAATTAAATATATTATTTCGATATTATAAATATCGAGTTTTATAATAATAATTAATTTTATAATTTAATTGGTTATGGTTTGACCTATTCATGATAAATTAGATAAATTCAAATTAAAATATTTTATTTCAAAATTATAAATTAATTAGTAATCTTAATTCAATTACTTAATGTTAATAATATTTAATTAATAATATTTAATTAAATTACTTTATGTTAATTAATATAGTAATACTTAAGGTTACTTAAATTCTATTTATATTCC